>CATIWR010189409.1:0-29967 GCA_949677035.1 Omphalea diandra
GCTAATTTACAAATGAGAACACTGGATGTCACAGTTATTGGTTTGACAAAAGAATTTAGATGTTATAGTTTTGGTATCAAAAAGGGCTCAAGCATACGCGGGGCAAATGTACAAATCTTGGTATGTATGACATCGCAGGGCCGACGGGCAAATCCCGGATATTGAGTGCTCTGAGAGGTACCGATTGTAGCATTACAGATTGTGGACATGAATAGTATAAGTTTTGTAAATGAAAAGGTCATTACAGTTTAGTGGTATCAGAGCAAATATGAATACGGTCGTTATATTCAAGGTGTGCCATAAGGCTCCGATCATCTATGACCTGTATGACTAATTGGTTGGAGTGGCCTCTAATGTGGTAGGTCCCTCTTCCCTATCTTTGAATTTTATTTATTGTCCTAACTTTTAGCACTTCAAATAGACTAACTTGTGGTTTGTACAACTAAGCTAGTGGTCTGTATAGATTATGAAAAAGTTTGTACAGACCTCTAACACTACAATTTCCAAAACAAAAAAGGAAAAGAAGAAAAAAAAAGAAAAGAGTTATCTTGAGTAATGGATGCCCTTTTTGGTGTTCCTTGCACTTAAAGTCACAAAAACTTAGTTTCTACCTTTATTCTTGGGTGTGAATGTTAGGTGTTCAAATTTTTGCATAATAGAGGTATTTCTAAGATTGTGAAAGTGAATTTCAATAAAGTAACTTTAGGGTTTTCAAGTCTTTCCCTCTCCCTCAATAGGAGAGGTATTTATAGAGGTGAGGAGGATGCACCTAAGTTTAATTGATTGAATTGCATTCAATCCTCAGCCTCTAATAGATAAGAACTAAGATTCTTCTTGAGAATTAGGGGTTTCAAGTTCTTTGTATACCTAAGGAGTTAACTATACAGACTTATGATTTGTTGTACAACTAATTAAAGGTCAATGGTCAACTATTCCAAAAAATTTTCTGTTAGCATTAAGGGGATATTTGTACAACTAAGAGAATGGCTATACAAACATCTAAAGTTTGTTGTATAGCCATTTGTGTTGGCTATATAGCTAATAGACGACTTTTGTTTAAAGTTTTCAAGGTTTGGTTGGGTTATAAGGTAGTTTTGGTTTCAAGGTTCTTCCAAGCTTTATCTCCTTTCTTAAGCAACGTATCCCCTATTCTTTAATAATAATTCAAGTAGTTTCTTCTCACTAGGTTTGTATCCTAAAGACCTAAAAACTAGTGCTCATAATTAGTCACTGAACACATTTATTAACACTCATTGAGATTAATGATGTTCAAAAAAAAGACAAACTAGTTAAGATGCTTTATGGAGATTTTACAATGACTATTAGAGTTTTTTTTACACTCATTGAGTGCTTCCATGATTGTTAATCTTTATATCAAGGATCATTGAGACACTTTCAAATCAGCCAAATGATATAAGGTACTTCCTAAAGACTTTTTCCACACTTGTTCACTATCAACACTTATTATTTTCTTCCACAATCATTGATTTACTTTCCATAATGAGTGGAGCTTTTCAATCTTCGCTTTCTCCTTTCATTTTTGGCCTTGCACCAATTGCTTTCAATTTGCTCAAGTCTTACTATCTTGAGATAGTTTGTCTGCAACTTTAAGAGCATATTAAGCATTTAAATAAATGTTTTCATAGTTTTAGTAGGCATATTATCTTCCCTAGATATTTTGCATTCATCTTCAAAAGCATCTAAATGGTCAAGCATCCTTTTCTCATGGCCTTGGCATATCTTCCATAGTCACCTTTGAGGTATGCATTTCTTTTTCATCTTTTGAAGTCAATGATATCCCTATGCAAATATTGATAAAACCTATAAGCACAAGCAATGAAATATAAAGTTAGAACTTCTTTTAACTTGGAATCATTTAAAAGATTCATCATTATCAATCATTGTAGAGGTTGAGTTAACCAATATCTTAATAACCCATAGTAACCATAGAGTCAATAATAACATAGATAAATGGTAAACATATAAAATAATATCATAGGTATTACAAAATAGAATAATCATATTAATAAAACAATGCCCTCAAGCCAATTAATCAACAACACTCAACCTCATTTGAGTTTCTACTTTTATTTCTTACTTTCAAACTTTCTATAATCAATTTTATAATTTTTTATATAATTTGTTGTTTCATACAATTATAAGCTCATTAAACTTTAAAGTTCCTTAAGCTTTATAATTGTTTAGGCAAATATCAGTTATTAGTGATGTTATATCAATGAATTCAAAGATCCAAGAGAAAAATTAAGGCCTTTTCATCCTCTACATAGTCATTTTAATTAAGAAGTGAAAAAGGCACTATCTAATAGCTAAGGTACTTCTAACATGCAAAGTACTTCAATAATAAATGGACCAAGGAGCTTCATATTTTTACATATGTGATGGATCAAAAACATGTCAAAAAATTTTTAAAAAAATTATTTTATTGTGGTTTCCAATTGAAAGTATAAGCAAATACATACATCCAAATATTACTAATAGAGGAAATGACATAAAACAAGTAACCAAGTTATTTCTTCTTCTTCTTCTTCTTCTTCTTCTTCTCGTCCTTCTCCTTCTTATTTAGTTCTACATAATCAAAATGCAAGTATTATTAATTAAAAAAAATGATGATGATAAAAGCAATTAATGGTGATATTAAAAGTGGCAACAGTAGATATTATTTACTTGATAGATCAAAGTGCAATAAAAGACATTTGATAATAGTGAGATGAGGAAATAAAGTGGTGTCAATGGTGTCAATGAAGATCATAATAGCTAAAAAATGTGATTAAAGTTTTAAGAAAAAACATAATAAGAGAGAAAGAATCAGATTTATATATATATATATATATATATATATAGTTGATATGTGAGTTGTATATATATACAGATAACATTTAAGTTAAGTTTTTTTAAAAAAAAGTATTTTCACATAAATAAAATTCTAATTTCACTTAATCAAAAAAAATAATCTGAAAATAAATTTCCAAGAAAACTATAATTCCATGCCTTTCATTAATTAAAAAAAATAGAAAATTTAGGATAGAATTGAAAGAAAAGTGAAACTATAAGATTTTTTTGATAATTTATTATTTATTTAATTTTGTTTTTTATTAAAGGTAATATACAAATAAAGTCAGAAAAAACAAATTCAAACTATTTTGGTTGTAAATAATCTTGCATTTAGGAAATCTAAATTATGTATTTTTCAAGTAGATTATTAATCACTTATCAAGCTCAATAGCATTAGAAATTTGAACCAAATTTTTAGAATTTAAATTAGAAGTTAAGTTGATTTGTAACTTTTAAATGGGATCTCATATAATATTAATTTTAAAAAAGTTCAATTCTATGATAATTTTTCTCAAAGAAAATAAAATTTTGATCATCAATCTATGAGCATTATTTAGTAGGTAATAGTAAAAACAAAAGGATTAAAAATGAAATACGTTATCGATATCAAAATATAGATCATTGTTTGGTGCATAAACTAATACATTTTCTAGTTCAATTCCCTTGAAATATTAGAGTTCTTTAATGTATTTAATATATAAAATGACTTTATAAGATGTGTTTTATTTTATAGGGCTAAAGCAAAAGAAGGAAGCTCAAAAAGCATGGTTGGAAGGTTTGCACACCCATGCAAATCCTTACATGGACATGTATCAATTCAATTAAATACAAAAAGTGGAGTCAAGCATTTACATAGTCATGCAAATCCTTATACTACCATGAAACCAATTTTACATACACAAATTGTACACTCATACAAGGAGGTAGTAGCTAATTTGATTTGCACCCCTAGCTTACATGGTCATGCAACTCATTAAGCAAAAAAAAAAAAAAAGATCAGAAGTTTGCATGACTGTGCATCAATTTACATGGTCATGCATCACTATAAATGGAAAAATTTGACTTCCTATTCTACTCCATTTACTTCTTAATTCAATTCTTACAAGGTTCTTACTTAGTGCCATAATCAACAACACTATATAAGGAGGTAACGACATATAAAATTCATCATCTAACAAGTAAAGAAATCAATGAAAGAGGAAGCCAAGCCATCAAGCAAGATGTTAATGAGCAAGAGGAGATCAAAGGGCGTAATCAAGTAAGAGCTTAAAGGATTAAAGATCATGATTTTCATAACACACACTTTGATTTCTTTCTTTTCCATTATGAATTAATCCTTTCGTAGTTAAGGTGTAGATAGAACTTGTTTAACTTATTATGGTTTTCCAATCTAAGTCTTTCATCTATTGTGTTAATAATTATTGTGAACTCATTGTTGTTGATTGACAGGCCATCAATTATACTTAGTTTTATGAATTAACTATCAAGAGATGTTTTTCATAAAATAGACCTTCAATTATTCTCTTAATAGATTTTGTATTGATACTTTAACGTATTATTATTATCACTATGGTCTTACCTTATTTGATGATTGCATGATGATTAACTATAATATTGAGAGACTTTTAGTTAAACATGTTACAGCATGTTAAATTAATATTTGAGAGAGATTAATTAACAACTTAAGTGACCTCAACACTAGATGAACAAACTAATTAGATAAAAAAAAAAAAATAGAACCCATAAGAAGTTAATAAGTAAAGTTGAACTCCTAACTTATTGTTTTCTTGCAAACAACTTTTCTGTAATTAAAGTAGTTTTAGTCTTAAGTTTTTCGTCTAAATAATCTTTCAATTAAGATTTCTAAATAATACAAGAAGCAAAAGCTTAATATATATTGTGTGATTATAAGCATCAGATTTTAGACCTCTAGATACAAAGCCCAATTATGAAAACCACTGAATCTATTCTTCAAAATGTAAAGGAAATTGCTAAAGAAAGAGATGAAAGGCCCTAGAATACCTTAGAGAAGCCCAAAACCAAATGTAAAATGAAGACCAAGCCCAAGACTAGACCTAAGGCAAGCACAAAACTACCTGTCAGGATTAATGGGTTGTACAGCTCACCAAACAGGGTTATACGGCCCGCCAAGCTTAGTTGCACAGCCTACTACAGGGTTGTACAACCCATCCTAAAACCCTAGTCTACAAAACATTCTATAACTAATCCCCCTTTAACCCTATGATTGCACAGCCCTAACAGAAGGATGTACGACCCTTTCCTAGTTGTATAGCCTATGTACAAACCCTAATTCCAAGAGAATCATATCCCTCTCTATGATTAGATGCGTCTACGGTGCAACCAGAACCATTTTAAGCTCTAGTGCACTCATCCAACACCTATAAATACCCCTCCCATTTGAAGAGGGAAAAAAGGTTTGGAAACCCTAAGATTACTCTACCAAAATTACTTCTCAAAGCATACTTAACACAGAAACCTTAAACCCTAACCCACTCCAATCACTCCTAAGGTAGAACTATACCTAATCTCTTCATCTTTGTGCATCCCTAAGCATTTTAGAGGATATTTGACCCATTATATCTCTTTGAGGGCAAGGATTTCACCAGAAAACATTCAGGACTCCCTTAACACCCCTCTTCTTCTTCTCCTTATTTTATTCTTTTATTTTCTAAAATCCAAAAAATAGGGTTGTATAGCCTTCATGGTAGGTTGTACAACCCCTAATCTAGGTTGTACAACCCAATTTACTTAGTATATAGTTTTTTGAAAAGTTTATTTTCTTCCACTTCTTAAGTTTTTTTTCTTTTGAAGTATTTTTAATGATATTTTATGACTCCAGTAGTAGCATAGGGTGAGATTTAATGACCAAGGACTCTTATTCACTTTCAAAATGGAGTCTCAATTATGTATCACATGGTGTTTATTGCTTATCATATTGAAAAGCTCTTAGGATCTCTCATTTGATTTCAAGAAGAAGTACGAATTCTATTTTAATCGTCTTAAGGCCATGAACAAGTAAGGAACTTAAGGTTCCATTGACCTTAAGAGCATACCTTGTGTTGGGCGTTTATGTGCTAACCATATGAATAGTGTTTTGGTTTTTCAATCCCCCTCCTTGATTTGGAATTAGATGTATGTTTAGGGACCTTGACTTTAAAGATGTAGTAAGATGGTTACTAGGGACTTTATTTGCTTCTCCTTTAGTTTCCTTTATTTGTTTTTCATCATTTGATTACTAGCTCTCTTTTTTTTTCCCATTGGATGTAGGTATTCTTTCTATAGTTAGACCATGAATGTGGTTTAGACTATCATCCTATGTGTTTATGGATGATTTTTGTAACATCCTTAACCTAATTTATTTGCATTTTAATTATGATATATTTACATATATGCATCACATGACTAAGCATGAATACTTGCATCACAGCATTTGAGGTATTTGAATTTAAATATGATATTTGCATAGTTGCATGGCAAACTGTCATATGTTGTATACATGTTATAATATCTTAAATAATGGTGTTTTGAAACTTATTAAAAGAATAAGGAGCATATAGGGATTAGTAGATGGATAGAGGTGATGAAAGAGTGAAGAAGAGGAACTAAAAGAGGAAAATAAAGGTTTCAACTAGTAGTAACAAGCCACCATGATTTTGTCCTATTAGAATAGGTATACAAATTGAATTTCTCTCCCTTTAGGATCATATTAGAGAGGAAAAAATGTGAGGGGTGCTATAAAAGAAAGATAAATGAAGAAAAAAAGAAAGGAAAGAAGAAGAAGAAAGAGAAGAAAAAAAAGGTAGCTAGCTAGGAAGAAACCAAAGCTTTTCTAGTTTTGACAAAAGTGGTAAGTGATTTAATCTTATTTCCACATGAAATTTCGTCCCTATAACATGTTAAACATGCATAATTAGTAAGAATTATGGAGTAATTATAAATGGAGTTCATGTATGGAAGTTGAAGCTTAAGAGAAACATGAGCTGATTTTGTTGGGCTGGTTGTTAGAGTAGAATGTTGCACCCATAATTTTATAACCCTAGAAGATGAATTAGGAAAAGAACAAAGCATGAAAATTTTAGGTTTATCCCTCACATAAATGCCTATAAAATAGTTTTTTCAAATAAATTGTGTGCAAATAGATATAGCCCCTTAACTTGTTCAATTATTGGTTTTGTTTTCTAAGAATTCTATGGGCTTAGGGTAGAATTAGGTGAAGTTCAAAACTTAAAATTTGTATCTTTATGTCTTGTTTAAATGTTTGTAAAGCAGTTTTGCTTAATATTTTATGTGTTAAGAGATATGGCTCCATGATTAGGACTGATTCATGCCAACAAAGTCTGAGATTGACCACTTCATTTGAGGACCTTCAAAGCTAACTTAGAGAATGTGAGAACCATGTAAAATGTTCATTTATATGTTAACTAATTAAACCTAAATCAATTTTTCAATTGGACTTCTACATTTTGAGATATAGCTAAGTTTATGGGACTATTTAGTGTATAATTGCACCTTAAACATGGAAAATTTCTAAAATTCACTATAAATTGTGTGGTTGATATTTTGGGATGAATTTTGGATATGTTGTACCCATATATGTCTAGTTTAAGGAGAAAAAAGAATCAAGTCATTTGGACTTGTGGGGCAAAAGTAATTATAGAAATAGCCTATTAAAGTCATGATATCTTACAAGAGCATACATGCATATTGAGATAAAAATCTTACTTTATCATCATGGATTGATTTGGTATATTAAAATAGGTCCTCAAGGTATTTAAGATAATATGGAAAATAATTTAGGACTATCCATGGCTTAATAATTTGAAGGAGAAGGTAAGTAAATAGCTAATGGTACTTCAATATGTGATTGATTAAATGTTATGAACTTATACTTGATGGATTGAAATGTTGTTTAATGAGATGATATTGATGAATACTTTAATGAAAGGATTGTTATACTGTTAAATTACTTATTTTTATGAGATACTAATAAATTATGCCTAAAGAATGAAAATAGGTTGTGATATGATTTGCAAGGTTGATAAGTGTGCTATTAATCATTATATTGCCATAATTTTGATGGATTTATAAATGATTTGCTCAAGGACTAATACTTGATATTATTTAGCAAGCATATGATAACCAATGTGGCAATGATTTGTAGCATGTGTGACAATGATTTATAGACTATGTGGCAATAATATATGATAGCCTATGTGACAACAGCATTTAAGAGCCTGTGTGGCAATGATATCCATAGCCTATATGGCAACAACGTTCAGTAGCCTATGTGGCAATGATATCCTATAACATGTGTAGCAACAAAATATAACAACTTTTGTGGCAATAACATTTGATAGCCTATGACATTAAAGATTAAAAACTATTTATTTTGTTCTTGGGTGGGATGATGAGTTATTTATATTTAAATGTTTGTTATGTTATTTGTGATGAAGTATCTTTATGTGTTTACTTACTGAGTATGCAAGCTCACTCTTTTGCATTAAATTTCCTTTTAGGAATAATAGACTACAAATTCATCTAGTCTGCATTTTGAAGTTGATGGCTAGCAATCTGACAGAGGTTAAGCCAGTATACATTCTATTAATATTTTGGTTTGTTTAACCATGTATATTTTATTATAAATAGTTACTATGTTGTGATATAAGATAGTTAATGTTCAAAACAATTGAAGAGAGGTCTTTTAATAATAATGGGATGTCATGAAAAATTTTTAATGATGTTATGAAACCTTAATACTTCATGCTTTATGAATGATTTAATGCACATGTTTCAGAAATGATTAGTAATTAGGTTGTCACAATTGTGGTATGGATGAACATATGGATGAATGCATGATAACCCCTATGCCATATCACATGCCTCACACTCCTTTTGAAGTATGCATGGTGTGGATGAATGGATGGTTGAATGCTTGATAACCTTTTGACCTCGCTCCCCTTTGGATTAAAGTGATCATTTGATTGGCTTAATTGTGTTTAAATTTATGTTTAAGGGCATTAATTGGACTAATCAATAACTCAAATAAAATACTAAAAGTGAACCAAAGATGCCCGAAGGTCGGATCCCAATATCCAAACAGTTTGGGGGTGCCTAACCTCTTCACCAAGCCATACCCAATTTTCGAACCCAATCTCTGATAGGGTGACGATGAAATAGGTCATCTAATTGACTTAGATTAGATTCAGATTTTGCCTTCCTTGGATTTTTGTCCCGACCAAAATTGGGTGGCGACTCCACATTTCCTATGGATGGTACCAATGTATTGTCTTATCTTTGGTCCCTCGATGACCATCAATTTAGTCTTAGGACTTTGAAAAATGCAAGGCCTAAAAAGATCCCCCATTGATCTAAGCTTGTGCCACATCTTAGGATCATTATCAATGTAAAGATCCTTGTCCCCTCGATCCCCTATTGATCGATAAAAGGATGGAATCGCAAACAAGATTCCACTCGTTCGAGCGAAAACCTAGAGGCACTCACAGTGATCCTCATGGAAAGGATATCCATACTCCAATACGCTTTATTGCTTATTGACCTGTGCACTTGTGGATTAAGAGCCTATACATGTTCAAACAACTTGCACCTAAACAATCATGTTAACCCAAGTTAGTCAAACTCTACTTTGATCTTGACAATTAGATTGAAAGTTACTAATATATTTATTGAGTATTTATTTTATAGTTAATAAGTTGAAAATATGTTAAAACACCAAAAGAGTGCAAAAATTTCAATTACAAAAATTGGTCCTATAAATTGAGATTAAGACCACCAAGTTGCAACTAAGAAAGCCAAGTCGCAACACTACCAAGGATTCACGACCATGAGTCAATTTCCATAAGAAACAAAATCAGGCAAACTAAAATGCATCTAAGCTTGTGACCACCATTTGCAACACTAAATCAAATTTGTGATTAGGAAAATGAAATCATGACCACAACCTTTACACTCTAAGGAAATTGTAGCAATGGCTAGTCAAAAATCCACTTGAAGAATGTCATGTATCAATTCGTTGTTAAACAAGTTTGAAGCTCTCAGCCATAAAGTAAGAGTCGTGTCATAGCCAATTTCTCCAAGTGACAAAATCAAGCAAACGAGTATGCATTTAGTGTCACCCCATGATTTAAGGCACGAAATGACATTTACGACTGAGAATTGTAACTCACAAGTGCGATCTGCTTATTCAAATGAACCATTATAATGGTCAGCCAATAATCCAATTAAAGAGAGCCACATGTCAACTAGTTGTTAGATACATTCAAATATTGCAACCATAAGAAAAGAATCTTAACCACGAAAAGCAGTTTGTGACTATGATTGAGATGTCACCATTGTAAAATATTCTGATGAGCATGAAATTTAGGATTTTCCAGCATAATATAGAAGATTTGCACTTAATTTGTTAGTAACAACTATTTGGTAGTTGTAAACTATAAATTCCCCCACCAAATGATCTTCAATGCAAAAGAATAACCTTTGATTTAGCCAAACTCATGCAATTTATTTCTCAAAGCCCCATCTTTAATGTCTTTATACTTTGATTGTTGAGTTGCTTTGATTGCTCTTATAAGCTTTAGTGTGAGCTTTAAACACTTGTAATTAAGGTTTAAGAGTGAGCCTAGGTTGAGAAAACTCTTATAAGGTTTTATGCTAGTCATAAACACAAGTTGTAGTTAGGTTGGGTATGAGTCTAAATATTAAGTTAGGGAGTGAACTTGTAAAAATCCTTGTATAGTTTGAGTGTTAGCAAAATCCTAATTAGATAATTGAGAAATAAATGTAGAGTTGGTTAATACCTGAACAATTATAAAATCCCTATGTATGATTCTTCTTTATTCTTTCCTTTCATCTTTTAATTTTTCTATCTTACTAAAATTTTAATTTGTCATAAAGTTAACCCCCCCTTCTTGGTGCACAAGGATGAATAAATCATGTTTGAAATAAATCGCATAAGAAAAAAAAATTATATTAGTAGAATTCTCTTATTTTAATGATGAAATTATATTATTTAGAATAATTTTAATAGGATTAAATTGAACTTTAATTTAGAATGAATTTATAATAAATTAAAATCATTTTATTTATTTAAATACTCTTATTTATTTAAAACAAGTATAGTATCAATTCAAGTCATGAAGTTAATTGTGTAATATTATCTAAATTTTTTTAATAAAATGAATTCTTTTAAAAGTTTATGATCTTTTTAATTTGACTTTCTTACCAACTCATTCTTTTCTTAAATGATAGAATGTATATAGACTTTCAAATAAGAGAATTATTAAAATAAAATTTATTTTTATTGAATTTTTAAAATATAAGTTTTCAAACTTAGCCAAACAGTGAAAGTCCTTTACTTTTTTCTTTACTATATATATATATATATATATATATTAAACACACACACATTCTCTCTCTTTTTTTGTAATTTTTCATGTTTAACTAAGTCTTCTCTCACTTTTTAAGATTATATAACTTAATTTCTCATATTTGTTTTTTGTTATACTATTAAGATTTTTAATGGAAACCCCTATGATTTATCATTAATTAAGTTATTCTTTATTTTTTCAAGATCACATGAAATAATCTCTTTTATTTGATCTATTATATCATTAAGTCTAAAAATTATTTTTTATTAGAATAATTTAAAAAATCTATAATACTCCTAGTATTATATTAAATTTTTAAATTTTATCATTTCAATTATCTCATCAATCTTGCTAAATTTTTTTAGCTTGAAATAACAAGAAAAAACTTAAATAAATTAACTATAATCTTAATTAAATGCACACTAAGATTATAATCAAAATCATATATGCATATTCTGAGTTATATGTGAGCACAAACGATATAGAGATTTTTTGGTGTGAGTGTGTATGTATAAATGAAATAATGGTATTTTTATCATTATAAAATAACTTATTCTATTTTTAATTCATTTTTATTATAATTTTAGAGTGTGTTTAATTATTTTTGTTACACTTAATTTATTGAAGTTTTCTATTAATTATTATTATTACACTTAATTTATTTAAGTTTTCTATTCTCTCAAACTTAAAAAATTAATGGTTGGCAGAAAATATGATAGCAAAATTTGAAATTTTAATATAATATTTAGGATATTTTAGACTTCTTAAATAATTTTAATAAAAAAAATCAAACTGAAAAATTGTTTTAAGATCTAATAGTGTAATAGATCAAATAAGAATATGATTATTTCACGTGATATTAAACAGTGATAAATGATTTAATTAAATATGATAAATCATAAGAAAATCATTGTAAAAATCCTAAAATTTTAATACAAAAAATAATAAAATGACTTAATAGTATAACATAAACAAATATAAAAGATTAAAACAAAGAATATTGACATGTGAAAGATAACCTAGTTAATCAAGTCTGGTTATGAACCAGTTATTTAAAATTGTATGGAACTGAATTGAAAATCGATTATTTGAAAAGTAAAAGGACTGGTCTTGTACCATAATTTAAAAAAATCCTTCTCGAATTGAATCAATTTTTAGTTTGATCTTGTTCAAATATTCAAGATTAATAGATCAATCTGGTTCAATTTGGATATCCGAATATTTCATATCTTTTTAAAAAAAATTAAATTTACAAAAAAATGGAGTGTATATATATATATATAAACACACACTCACACACACTGTTATAAATAATGATTTGAATTGGTACGGTTCAATTAGATAATTCGGATTGGATAGAGTTTAATAATTGATATCATTTCGAAATATTATTTTGACTCGAATCAATTTGATTATTTTTTAAATATTTTTTATTCTTTTAATTTTAATATTTTTTAATACAGTTAATCAGTATAATTTGATATATCAAAAATTTATGTTCACATTAAACAAAACAAATTACAGTGTATATATATATATTCACGCTAAAAAGAAATGAATCCTTGAAACAGGGATCACTCTTTTTAATGGAAGTTTTTAGTGGAATGGTTCACTTTTCCATCAGAAATCTATGGGTCTTAGTCTTTGATGACAGTCAACTTGCGCAACATATACATAGAAAATTTCCACTATCTACAATATTACTAATTTAATACGTTCAAGAAAGGGCCGAAGGGGTCACACACTTTCCTAGCTAGAAAGGAAATTATCATGTGCATGGTCAAGAGCACGTGCAATGCACATTTGTACATGAAAAAGAGACAAATGTAATTGATTAATTTTCTAAAAGGAGGGAAAATCATGAATTTTTTGCAAGGTATCTTCACACTTATTTGCATGCCATTTTCTTTTCTTTTTTAATCTGTACGGTAATAATTATGAGATTGGGACTTTATTATGGATGGACTAGCCAGCCGTCCGGGCTGGATTTAAATAACTGAAAAAGCTTGTGAGATAAAATGGTCCTATATCATCAAACTACAATGATTTTGGCATAAAAAATCCTTTATGTTTGGCCCTCCCTCTTGGTGGGTTTTTTTGGTCTTTCAACATATGCCACACGTGCCGTTTAATTATTGAAATTTCTATGCATCCATGTTCTCTAATAATAATAATAATGTTCTAACCTCAAATATGCCAAACTTGAAAAAAATTAATTGAAATTTTCATAATTATTTGATAAATATTTATCACATAATCAACTAATATTTTTAAAAGAAAACTTAAGCCTATAATTATAGAAAGCTAGAGTTTGTGAACCAGACATTATTTATATCAGAAGTTTACTATTGATAAGACTGGAATTGTGATTATTAGAAGATTCCTAACAAAGAAGTTGATGTGTTTAAAGTTGTAGAAATACACTTTTCAACATCACCGGAATACGAAAATGGAATAGAAGTTATTCCTCAAAAAAAAAAAAAAAAAAGAGAGAAAAGGAATGAGAACAAAATGAAGCAGCCAGAGAAAAGGGCCAAAAGAACCCTTCACTTGGTCGCCATCATTTGAGGTCACAGATGTAGAAGCAGAAGCAGCAATAGCAGCTCCTACTTTTGCAGCATTTTAATCTGAATCCAAAAGGCTATACTGTAACCGGAAAGAATAAGGACTAAAGCATCATAACAACAACTGAAACTGTGTATTTACACATTTATAACAAAGTTAAAACAAACTTTTATGTATAAAATAACAGGGTTCAGGAGGAAGAAAGGGGAACATGATACATATGTTAAATGGTAGAGATACATTGACAGGTTTTCAATTCACATTTTTCAAGTGGTAAAAGAACGAAAATTTTGTGGCTTCAGAATCAGTCATCATCACCACCTTTCTTCTTTCCTTTCAAAGAATTCACTGGAAATTTTGATTTCAACTTTTCTTTCACCTACTGCTTGCCTAGTTCAGTATCTTCTTTTATGCTCATCTCCACCATTTGAACTGCACTGAAGCCTCCATCATCGGTGGCAATCGTGGATTGTGAGTCAAGGCCTGATCCTGCTTCTATTTCTTTAAACATTGCCATGACCTGAATCATGGTCGGTCGTCTCCATGGCCGATCATCCAAACAAGCACACGCCACTTCCAAGTGTTTTAAAAGTTCAATCTTCAGTGTTGGATCTTCTTTCACAAGTACTGGATCGAAAACATCTATTATTTTCAATTTTGCATGCTGCCTCACCCACCCGACAAGATTGTTGTCACCAAAATCAGCTGAATCTGTTGGCCTCTTTCCGGTTAGCAACTCCAGCAAAACCACACCATAGCTGTAAACATCACCTCTGGTTGAACATCTAAAGCTCTGGTAATATTCAGGAGGAACATAGCCAGGCGTCCCCGCCAATGTGCTAACACTCAAATGTGTATCCACTGCATTCATGAGCCTTGCCATTCCAAAATCGGATACTCTGGCCTCCCAGTTCTCATCAAGCAGCACATTGCTTGATTTCATGTCGCGGTGAATGATATGTGGAATGCAATTATGATGAAGAAAAGCCAATCCTCTGGCAGCACCAATGGCAATCTTTCTCCTGGCAGCCCAATTTAACTTGATCCCAGCTTTCTTCTGGTCGTGCAGCACATCTTCTAAACTTCCATACTTCATGTACTCGTAAACCAAGAGCCGCTCTTCTCCAACCTTGCAGTACCCAAGAAGGGGAACAAGGTTCCGATGCTTAATTTTCCCAATCGTTTCCATTTCAGCAGTGAATTCCCTATCACCCTGTCCGCTTATATGTATTAGTTTCTTGATAGCTACAATGCTTCCGTCTTTCAATCGGGCCTTGTATACATCACCAAAACCACCAGAGCCTATAAGGCTGTCATTGTGGAAGCCATTTGTAGCTTCAAGAAGATCTGCAAAAGTGAGCTTCCGCAAGGGCTTCTCAAAGGTAGCTAGGTTGATGCTCAATGCTTCACGTGCACCTGTTAGCTTCCAGCTAGTATTCGCTGTCCCTGAGTGTGAATGGTTTTCTATATAGAGATCAAGGACTGAATCTTTCTTTTTCTTTCGTTTCTTTGTTTCCACAACAACTATGATGAAAGTGAAAATGCAGAAAAGTGAGAACAACAATCCCATTGCCACGCTCCCTGCTAGAGAAGCTTGCTTCCTATGAGACTTCTGATGCTGAGAATCTGAGATTGCACCTGACCGTGCTCCACATGGTGGAAGTGGTATCCCACATAAACCAGAATTATTTGCAAAACTGGCGGTTTGGAATGTTTCAAACTGACCTGATTCAGGAATCATTCCAGTGAGAATATTGTTGGACATGTCTATCTCTGTGAGCAATGAAAGGCGAGTCATGGACGGTGGGATCATCCCTTCGAGCTTATTGTTAGAAAGGTTAAGGATGTTAAGATCATCCAAACTTCCAAGCTCTTGTGGGATGGGTCCAGAGATATTATTGTGGCCCAAATTCAAGACATAGAGATATGACATTGTCCCAATCTCCTTAGGAATGGCACCGGACAACATGTTGTATGAAAGATCAAGAAAGATCATTGAGCCATTATCATTGAATGTAGGCTGCGTGTGACCTCCATATGCTCTAGTGAAGTCACAAGGGTGCCTGGTGGAGATTCTATCTAATTGCTCAGGCCTAATTCCAGCAAACTCCAGCAAATTGCCTTCTCCATGGCACCATTCACTCTTCTTATTCTTAAGATACACAAATCTCTTTCCAGTGATAAAATTTACAGCTATTTTACCGGACTGTTTGAATAGCTCAGGCGGGATAGTGCCACTTAGGAAATTGGTATTCAGATCCAACCAAATCAAGCTTTTACAATCACCAAGCTCCGGCGGGATTCTGCCATAAAATGAGTTGTTGCTCAGTTTGAGAATGGCAAGACTTTCAAGCTTTCCAATTGATACTGGAATCCCACCAGTCAACTGATTGTTTGACAACGAGATCCAGTTCAGCTTACAGCAGTTGCTTATACCAGAAGGTATAACTCCGGTTAACTCATTGAAATCTAGAATCAAAGTCTCAAGCGTTTGTATGTTCATTATCTCTGGAGGGATATCTCCGCGGAGCTGATTGAACCAAAGCTTCAAATCACGAAGCTTAGAAAGCGAACCCAAGGTGGAAGGAATTACACCAGTGAGGTAATTGAAGCTCAAATGGAGTGAAGTAAGTTGAGAACAGTTGCTCAAAGTAGCAGGAATAGACCCAGTGAACAAATTGTTTTGGAGAAACAGTTCTTTTAAGTTGTTTGCTGGATCCTGACACAAACCAGTAGGGATTCGCCCAGATAAATTATTAGAACTCAGATCTAAAGTCTCCAAACTGGTGAGCTTTGACAAAGAATCAGGCAAACCACCGATAAAACTATTATATGAAAAATCAATAATCTTCAAGCTACTCATTTTCAAGAGAGTATCGATAGGTAATTCACCAGTGAAGTTATTGGTAGATATATCAAAAGATTCCAATGAAGTGCAACCAGCGAAACTACTAGGGACAGAACCAGACAGATTATTTGAAGAAAGATCAAGCCGAACAAGACCTGGACAAGCTTCAATGAGATGCAGAGGAATCTGCCCTTGAAAATGATTGCCTCCAAGATAAAGAAACTGTAAATTCCCAGTTGGAAGCATTGGAATAAAACCTGAAAACTGGTTGGTGGAGACATTCAAGAGGTTGAGCTTAGCACAGCCACCAATTGCATAACCGAGATCGCCAAAAAACTCATTGGAAGAGATATCAAGATGCTCCAAAGCCAAGCAATCACCAAATGAAGGGATTCTAACAGAGAAATTATTAGAGGAAACATCTAGAAATTTGAGATTCTTGCAATAAGAAACGTCAAAATCTCCACTAACTTTATTCCCCTTCAAAGAAAAGTACTGCAACCCATTGCAGCCTCCGGATAAAAGGAAAGGCACAACATTAGACCCTGAAATCTTATTGAAAGAAAGATCAAGAGACTCCAAGTTGGTGAGCCTCAACACGCTAGATTTCTCTTTAAGAGCGAAATCAAACAAGTTGGCAGAAAGATTCAAAGATTTCAAGGATGCACAAGAACCTAAAGATGCTATCTCAGAGATAGGACCTGATAGGCTATTATGGGATAGATCTAAGTTGGACAAAGCTAAGGTGCACTTAGATCCATAAGGGAAAGAAATGGACCCAGAAATGTTGGTAAATCTCAAAGAAAGACTCTCAAGCTTGTCAAGAGTCAAAAGAAATGCAGCCACAGTGGGAAAATCAATGCTTAAAGAAACATTAGAAAGGACTAAAGAGGAAACTCTGTTGGTTTCTTGGCATTTAACTCCAGTAAAGGTACATGGGTTTTTGTTAGGCAACCAGTTTTGAAGAAGAGGTGGTAGTCGGTATGGTAGAGCGTTCTTGAAGCTGATAAGATTTTGGGTGTCTTTGTTTGCTGAGGGTGCTAGTGCTGATGTTTCTTGAAGTAGTAGAAGTAGTTGTAGTACAGAAACAACGGCTAAACAGTTAACCAAAAAAGATAAGTGGGCTTTCATTTTCTTCTCCAGATGGTTATCCAGAAAGCTTCAAACTTTCAGTGGTCTAGTTTGGGAAGGCTGCCATTAGAGGAGGAGCTACAAGCTCTAGTTTTAGAGAGAGAAAATTGGTTTCTTTAATTTCCAGAAAGAGTCAAAAGACGGAGCAAAGAAGGTAAGAAGGGTATTTATCAAGTGGAGGAGTGGACACAGCTGTTGCTCACATGCCATGTGCCCTTATTTTTAGATCTTCTCTTCACTCTCTAAAAATAACTCATTTGTTTACTTCATGTTATCATTTTCTAGTCTCTTAATTAATCCAATCTCGTCAGTCTTTGAAGCGCACGTGAACAGAACTATTTTAATGATGAACCCACAAGTTCAAAAAAAGAAAGGGTAAAATATATTTTTTGGCTTCATAAATTTTTAAATTATTATTCATGCATTAAGTTTTTAAATTTTTATTTTTATATTAATAAAAATTTTTATAAATTAAGAGCTCTAAAATATATATAATAATTCAAAAACTTATTAATATAAAAAAATTCAGATATCACAATATACATGCATATTTATTTACTTTTCGTTGTTATCATTACAGATAAATAATAGATTTAATTATTATTATCTTAATTTTAAGTCAATTAATTTATTTAATTATTAATATTATTATCATTATTATTATTAGACAAGTTATAATATATTTTAATTTTAAATTTTCTCATGTTTATACTAATAAACTCTTAAATTATTATTTATATATATTAAATTTTTAAATTATAAAAAATGAATAACATAAAAAAAAAATGTAAGAGTTTAATATGTCTATAAATAACAGTTCAAATTAGAGGCTTAACTATAATAAACTTGTAAAAAAAAAAAAAGAAAAAAAAACTATTAGTCAGCGTAATTGTTTATCTCTCTTGAAAAACTGTCTTTGTCTCTCTCGCTTTCTTTGCTAGTGTACGTGTGATCAACGACTGAACCATCACCATCACTGAATGGAAGGGGGATTCAATCTTTTAATTAAAAAATTAGTTGATTGATTAAAAATTTGCGTGCCCTTTTTGTTCACGAGAATTAATCAAGTGATTTTTGGCATTTCCCATCTTTTTATGAATAGGGCACTCTTTTTCTTGCATTGGGAATGTTGAAGATGGTAAACTAATTGTTACAAGGAAAGAATGAAATGGGAGGGAAAAAAAAAAAAAAGGAAGGGAAAGGAAAATATGTTTCCATCCCATTTGTTGTTCATAGACGTATACAGAGAACTGATACGCTTGATATTCCCTTATTTTAAAATAATTGATAAAATTTTATTTTCATAAAAATTAAAAAAATTAATTAATTATAATTATTTTATATATTTTAATTACTTTTTATTAAAATATTTTTATTTTTTATCAATATTAATAAAATATAATTATTATTAAAACTATAAAAATTAGTGATAATATTTAAATATTAGTAGTAAAATAATTATTAAAACTTAAAAAATATATTAAAGAGTATAATTTTTTTCTTGCATTGAAAATACAAACTCAAAATTAAAAATATAAGTAGTAATTTATTGATAATGTGGAAATAAATATCAATTAATAAAGGTTTATTAGATAATTACTTAATTAATTATCAACCTAAAAAAGAAATTGTCAATTATTTTGAGACGCCCAAAATAGAAATTTTGTTAATCATTTTGGGACGAAAAAAGTATATAATTTGATATATTAAAAAATAAAGATAAAATTTTTATCTTATTTTATATTTTTTATCTTAATCTTTTAATTATTTAAAAATGAAATTTTAAAAATAAAAAATATTTTTCAATTCTTAAGATTTTTATTATTTAAATTAATTTATATATTTATTAACATAAGATTATTATATATATATATAACATAAATTGTAAAAAAATTCAATATTTATATTTATTTTTATATATTAAAATATATCAAATAAAAATATTAAAATTTTAAATATTTTCTATTTTAAGAATAAAATTTTATTTCTTAACCTAATGAAATTTTATTTCTTAACCTAAACAAACATGCAATATAACTCTTTTTTCTTTTAATTTGTGCATGTGATTTCTCTAAGAGCATATTTAGTGTACCAATAAATGAAATAAAACATATTTTATATTTAATATCTTAATCTAGTTCAAAATTTTAAAAATATTTTACTATTTTTATATATAAATATATTAAATAAAAAAATTGGAATCTTAAAATATTTTAAAATAAAATTTTATTTGTTTATCCTTTAATGTAATCCATAAGGTCTATCTTTGATTTGGTTGTTATTTTTGCAATTAAATGTGCTTTTGATATACACACTACTACCATAATATAATTAAATATCATGGGCTTTTTTATTTGTGTCTTTTAGGGTCCTACCACCATAATAGTGATAATATTAACTTTAAATGCAACTGCATATTTCATCACACACGTGTGGCTCCAAAAAAATTTTGCCTCCTTTCCCCCACCAAAAAGTTGAGTGAAAATCACTTCTTCGATCCAATTGCAATGCACCATAATTATACATTGATAGACCATAACATTGTGTTTTATTTTATTTATTTACTTTTTTGGGTTTGGATTTTGAATGGACAATATTTGTTAAATGATGACAAACTCCATTAATTGGTTGGACCATTTCATGTAAGAGTCTATTCTTGATTTTAGTCATTAAAATTTAACTATTTTATACATTTTTTAAAATATATATATTTTTATAATTGAACTAATTTTAAAGAATAAATGTCAAATTTTGAATTTCATTAATGAAAAATCTCTCCTAATATTAAAAACAGTGGTTGAGCTAACTTTGTTATGTGTGATATTTTCTTATTATAATTTCTTTTGAAATAGTCAAATTCTATATATATTTCTCACAACATATATATTTGTTAATAGTTTAAATTATAAATGCAAATTATTTTCAGACAAAATGTTAAAAATTCTCTTAATTTGATAGTAATATATTACGTTATTCCTCAATTTTAAAAAAAAATTAAAAATATATGTGTTTTGTCGTCTTTAATTTTAGAGCCTTATCAATTTCCGATTAAATTCTAATAAAATGTCAAAATTGCTCTCGACTATTTATCCCTTTTTTTTCTCCTACAAGAAAATCTAATCCTCTCTCACAAACAAAGAAAACATATGGCTAAAAAAAGATTTAGCACAATTTTTCTTTCCAATTACCCAAAACCGAAACCTTGTCATCTATTTGGTATTTTTCATATTTGGGAAGTGAGAAATATTCTATTGGGCATAAAAGAAAATTCAGAACCTATAAATTTGATCAAATTCTCCAAAATCTCCGAGTTACTTCCATCCCTACTCATCACTGCCTCTAAATTATTTGTGTTGATTTGTGTATATCGAGCTTTGATCTTTTTAATTTTAAATTTATTAATGAATAATCATGGGTGAGCACAGGACTCAGAGATTTTTGAATTAGATTGAATTAAAACAAAAAAAAATATTTAATATGAATAGTAAAATATCGAAATCAAGAATCGAACCAAACCATAGTTTAATTACTAGTTTTACTACTTAACCTACTCAATTAGTATATATTATTAAAAATTACTATTTTAGCAACTAATAGTTAGAATATCATTAATTATAAATTAGGAGTAAATATTAAAAATAATTTCAATTGAATATTTAAGATGTAAGTTATTAGTTATTTTGTGTTAAATTATCACTTATTTATTTTAGTATTGACTAATTAAAAGTGAGAAATGTAAAATTTATTTTATTTTAATTCATAAAAATTAAAAAATGAAAGTTTAATTTTTAATAAAATAAAATAATGAAATACTCAAATTAATATCAACTAAACCTAACTATTCTGAAAGAACAAAACAGTTGAACTCAATCATCCCAAATTTGTAAGAAACCAAAACGAATTGAATAAAAAATGTTGGACTAGGTTGGTTAAACTTAAGTCATAAATCTTTTTTTACCTTGACAATAGAGATTAATCAGTTTTAAGTATTGTTTTGCAGTTTATAAGATAGTTTTTCAATTGGAAGTTGGATGGAAATCGAAATCTCCAACCTTGTGAAAGTCATTTAAATTTGCGGTCTGTATCCCTTAAATCACAACCACGAATTAGCTATAAGGATGGATGGAGATAGGCCAGAGGAATTCGTGCGCCAATTTGTAGCCGTGACTTAGCCGAAGGTTGAGTCACAGAGGAATTCGCATGACACTCGTGTCTGAGGTTGCGACCACGAATTTCATAGTGATAAATGAGGAAACCAAAGCCACAACCACAACATGACAAGTGTACAAGAGAACCGTTGGAAGTCAAAAATCATAGGAGCAAACAGTTTATTGCGACCGCGACTCAAGAAGTTGAAAATTCCTCTTCAAACAAAGAAAATTGTGATCTCAATCACGCCCAAGACAAGACAACTCACGACCATGACTTATAAGTAGCAGGTAGAACACATCAACTATTTTTATTGAACAACCAAGGGATGAATAACACTTGGACTAGCCATTAGACATGTGGACTAGGTTCTCTAACGCGATTTTTAGATCCTCAGTGCAAATTGAAAATTCGCGACCACGACTTCTGTTTGACAAGCATTTAATGCAAAATTTGTCTAGCACAACTTGGAGATTTGAGGATAGTTTTAGAGTAACGTCTCTTTGGTGGATGTAGGCTATAAATACTCCACCAAACAAATGTAAATGAAAAAGAATTCAGTTTATTATAACCAAACTCTTGACAATCTATTACTCATTCTTTTACTCTTTTTTAATGTGTTATTGATTGTTTGGTTTGAGTAATAAACATCATTGTAAGTAGGTTGAGAGTTAGCCTAGATTTTAAAACTCTTGTAAGAGGTTGAAGTGTGAACCTAAAAACACTTTTGAGAGATTTTTGTGTGAGCCTAGAAAATACAAGTTGTAAGGGTTTTTTGTATGAGCCATAAACACAAGTTATATAAGTTTGGTGTGAGCTTAGAAACACCAATTTAGTTGAGTGAAATATTCAATTATGTAGAATTGGGGAGTGGACGTAGGGTTCATTAACACCTGAACCACTATAAATCTTTGTGTTGATTTTTCTCATCTCTTTCTTCACTTCCTAAACATATTAACCCTCCTTTTTAATTTTTAATTAAACACCATTTCAACCCGCCCTTCTTAGTGTCTTAGCCCAACAAGTGGTATCAGAGCCAAGTCTCATTAAAAAGCTTAATTGTGTAAGCAAAATGGCACAAGAATGAATCCATACTCACCTCAAGCCATATTTCAATAGAGCAGACTATACTCATTGGAAGTATAAGATGAAAATTTATCTAGATACGGATGTGGAAGTCACCTACCAAAAATGGTGGATGGAAGTGAGGAGCTAATTTCTAGAGAGAAGTGGTTTGAAGCACATAAAAAATCAAATGGTAAGAATAAAAGAACCATGACAATCCTTATAAGTTCTCTCTCAAGAAAAGATATTGGAAGAGTCTAATATTGTCTTACTGCTCATGGTATTTGGAAGGCTTTAGAGAACTCTCATGAGGGCACCACCTTAGTGAAATCCAGCAGACTTTTAATGTACATGACGAAGTGGGAACTATTCATGATGAAGAAGGAAGAAAGCATAACATATATGACAAATTGGCTCCTTGCTATTGTTACTAACATGAAGAAGTTTAGGAGGGTTTTCACCAACCCTGAGGTAAATTCTAAAATTCTAGAATCTTTATCTCTTAAAAAATTTGGTGCAAGAGTATGTAGTATCCAAGAATCCAACCCAAAGATAGGGAAGGTGCCAACGGATGTCGTAATAAGCAAACTCTTGACTCATGAGTTGGCCTTAAAGAAGAATGAAGAAATGAAGAGAATGAGGGGTCAAGGATAAAAATCTGAAAAACAAGAAAAGAAGACCTTGACACTCAAGTCCTCATCTAAGGAGAAGGAAGTGGAAGTAGTCTCAAGTGAAAAAGACAGTGATAAAGAGGAGGTGGAACTTGTAATGCTTTCTAAAAGAACCAAATAGCTTATTAGAAAAAGGAAAGCTAGTGGAAGGTCTCCCAAAGTTAAAGTTTTCTAGAGATAAGATATGTGGTCATTGCTAAATAGGGAAGCAACATCAATTTTCCTTCAAAGTAAAGAATGTTGTAAGTACATCTAGACCTCTTCAATTAATTTATATGGACTTGATAGGACCTACTAGGAGGGCTAGCTTAGGTGGGAATTATTATGCACTAGTCCTAGTTGATGATTACTCTAGGTTTACTTAGGTTTCTTTTCTAACTTATAAGCATGATACTTTTGATGCTTTTCAAAGTTTTGCAAAAAAGATTCAAAATGAAAAGGGTTACTTCATTTCCTCCATAAGAAGTGACCATGGAAAAAAATTTCAAAATGATTCTTTTGATCTTATTGCTTAGAGAATGAGATTTTTCATAATTTTTCAACTCCTAGAACACCACAACAAAATGATGTTGTAGAGAGAAAAAATAGAACACTAGTTGAGATGGCTAGAACTATGCTCAATGAATATTCTTTGCCAAATTACTTTTGGGCCAAAGCTATCAATATTTCATGTTATATTGGAAATTGAATTTTCAAAAGACTCATTCCCAATAAAACTTCTTATGAGCTATGGAATGGTAAAAGCCTAAGTTATCATGCCTAAGAGTATTTGGATGCAAGTGTTATATATTGAATACCAAGGATAATCTTGGGAAATTTGACTCAAAAACTAATAAGGGTATATTTTTAGGTTATTCCACTACTAACAAGGCCTATAGGGTCTTTAATAAGAGTTCAATAGTTGTTGAAGAGTCTATGAATGTTGTATTTGATGAATCTAGTAAGCTTGATTTTGGGAAAGGTTCTTTTGTTAATAATCTTATAGGTGACTTTGAGAAATTGAAATTGAAGCACACTACAAGAGAGGAAGACAAGGATAATGATGAGGACAAATCATCAAGAGTAGATAAAGAACAATAACATCAACAAGAAGAATTGTCAAGTCAACATCTACCTAAGGATTGGAGATTCTTTAAGCATCACTCCAAAGACTTAATTATTTGTGATACTTCAAAGGGTGTAAGTACTAGATCTCAACTTAATATTTTAGATAATAATTTTGCCTTTATTTCTCAATTTGAGCCAAAAATTATTGATGAGGCTCTTGATGATGAGAGTTGGGTGATCGTTATACAAGAGGAACTCAACCAATTTGAGAGAAAAATGTATCAAAACTTGTTCCTAGGCCTAAGGAACACCCAATTATAGGTTGCAAATGGGTGTTTAGGAACAAATTAGATGAGCAAGGATTCATCACTAAGAATAAGACTAGATTGTTTGCAAAAGGTTACAACCAAGAGGAAGGCATAAACTATGGTGAAACATATGCCCCAGTAACAAGGTTAAAGGCTATTAGGATTCTTTTGACATATGCATGTCATATGAACTTTAAACTTTTTCAAATGGATGTCAAAAGTGTTTTTCTAAATGGTGTTATTAAGGAGGAAGTTTATGTTGAACAACCTCTTGGTTTTGAATCTCATAGTTTTCCAAATTATGTTTTTAAATTGAATAGAGCCTTATATGGTTTAAAACAGCTCTAAGAGCTTGGTATGAAAGACTTAGTTCTTTTTCTTTTGAAAAATATTTTGAAAAGGAAAAGGTTGACACAACTTTGTTTGTAAAAAGGCATAATCATGATACACTAATAGTATAAATTTATGTTACTGATATCATTTTTGGTACTACTAATGAATCTTTATGTGAGGATTATGTTAAGTGTATGGTTAGAAAATTCAAGATGAGCATGATAGGAGAGCTCAAGTTTTTCCTTAGTCTATAAATCAAGCAAATCAAATAAAGGATCTTCATCAACCAAGCCAAATACACTACGGACATTCTCAAGAAATTTGGCATGGATGGATGTAAAGTAGCAAAAACACCCATAAGTGCTACCATCAAATTGGATAAGATGAATCGGGTAAGACAGTTAATGAGAAAAAAATATCAAGGTATGATCAGTTCCCTACCTTATCTTACCGCTTCTAGACCTGATATAATTTTTAGTGTATGCATGTGTGCTAAATTTCAATCTTTTCCCAAAGAATCTCATTTGAATAATGTCAAAAGAATTTTCAAATATTTATATGGCACATTACATTTAGAGTTGTAGTCTCCTAGAGATTCTTTATTTAGTCTCATAGGTTACTCGAATGTGGATTATGTTGGTAGTCTTTTAGATAGAAAGAACATTTCTAGAACTTGCCAATTTATAGGAGAGTGTTTACTTTTTTAGCTTAGAAAAAAGCAAACATCGAAACTAAGTATGTAGCTGCGGATTGTTTTTGCACCCAAGTCCTTTGGATGAAACAACAATTGAAGGATTATGACAAAGTTATTAATCACATTCCCGTTAAATGTGACAACACAAGTGCTATTAATATTTCAAAGAATCTCATCCAACATTCTAGGAGCAAACATATAGACATTAAACATCACTTTCTTAAAGATCATGTTCAAAATGGTAATGTTGTGTTAGAGTTTATAGACACAAATCATCAACTTGTGAACATTTTCACTATACCTCTTAATGAAGAAAGGATGAAATTCGTTAAGAGAGAGTTGGAAATGTTTGATGGAAGCTCCCTAAAATCAAAAACTAGATCATTCTAGATGTTGCATTATTCCATGATT
This sequence comes from Omphalea diandra, assembly GCA_949677035.1. NCBI lineage: Eukaryota > Viridiplantae > Streptophyta > Magnoliopsida > Malpighiales > Euphorbiaceae > Omphalea > Omphalea diandra. Next base: position 26,481 of record CATIWR010189409.1, read on the forward strand.
GAATGATTACCTTATGTGATGTATGTGATGTTTATTTCTTTTAGATGTTCTAATTTTGTGTGCAATTGTGCTTTTCAATGCCATCTTGCATGAATCAAACATCAAAATATCAAAGTGGATCACAGTTTTAGATGTCAAGTCTTAAAATTTCATAGTTATCCTTTTGCCTTGTAATTCACGATCACTATTTCGTGATTCATGATCGCGAATTATAGGTACTCATCTTTCGGCTCATAACAATCAATTTGCGATCACGACTTTCAATCCCCATCGCAAATTTGATCAAATTTCAAAACTTTAATCATTGACCACGCCGTTTCCCTAAGATTTTTGTCGGTTACTCATATTTTTCAGAATTTGAGATCGCGAGTTTCAGATCTCAATCGCAAATTTGGGTAACTACCATACATTTAAGTGATTTGATTGCTAACCATTGCACTCCTTCATTTAATTCATTTCTAACCATTTTTAGCCATTTTCACACCCTTTCTTAGCCTATATAAACCCCCTAGATAGTGAATTTCATCACTCTTACTAAGTTATCTCAATCTATCCTCTTTCTTACTCCCATCTTCAAATCTTCCTTCAACTCACAAATGGCCCCCAAGAAAACTTCAAGAGTAGAAAAGGGAAAAACAGTAGCACAACCATTTGTACCCCTGACTCTACACCAAATGAAAGGGATTACGAAATAAGAGAAGGATCGCTATAAGGCAAATGCCTCCAAGATCATCCTTTCAACAAAATTCCTTCTACCTTTCTCCTTGAGTCGTTGGGAATTAAAGATGAAATCTATGGATTTCTTTCTAACATGGGGTGAAACGAATTCATATTTTGTGATGAGCCCAGATATGAAGAAATCGTGCGAGAGTTCATATGTACCATGACTCTAAATCGAAGAGCTGAATCTCATGCTAGCCAATATAGGTTAGTATTTCATACTTTTGGAGACCCATTTTTCATCACTTTTGAATAATTATCCAATCTTTTTAACCTTCAAGTCGGATATAACATTCCATTCATCATTTGTTCTTTTGATGTTATCTATTTTGAGTTTTGGTTGGAGATTTCCATTGAGGCCAAACATGACCCCAAAACTTCCTTAGCCAAATACATCTAAACCCTACCTTTTTGGCTACTTCATCATATCATCACCTTCTTTATTAACGTAAGAGGGAATGGTAACGAAAAAGTGCTCCAAAAGGATCTTGCTTTTCTCTTTTGCCTTGTCAAAAATAAGCCTATACAAACTAATTGTTACTTTGTGAATCAATTGATTCACATGAGCACTAAACCTAAGACTCAGTTTCTTCTCTCTTCTTATGTTATTGCCATCTACATATATATTGGTGCTCTTGATGAGGAAAATGAAAAATTCCTCCCTAAGAAGCTTTTTCCTTCTTAAAACTTTTTGGACCTCACTTACCTCATCAATGGCAAAGCTATTCACCATGATTCTTATGCTTATACTCTGGCTGCTTTTAGAGCAAAAAGGTTGGAAACATCCCAAGCCTCTAAAAGAAAAAGGCTTGTCATTGAAAAAGAAGAACAACTAGTCCCACATCCTCAACCAAAACCTAAGTCCAAAATCTCTCTTACCACCATCAACCGAAAATTGGACAAGGTGATAAGGATGCTCAAGAGAAGATTTCTCCTTATTTCTCACCTACACAGTGACTTGGAGGATTTACAAGAGAAAGTAGGTGTTCCTCCCTGCCATCTTTCAGATTTTAAGGATTAGGAGGACACACCAAAAGAGGAGGATGATCAAGAGATTGAAGCAAGTGATGAAGCTAAGAGAGGTGGAGATAATGAAGAACAAGATGATTCTAAAGATGATGACACATCTCCTATCTTTTAGATTGTCTTTAAGATTTCTGTTTTTCTTTCTCTATTGTGTTTTTAAATTTCTTGATGTAATCATTGTTGATCCCATAGTTTATAAATAAACAAAAGTGTTTGTTTTGCAATTCTTTGTCTCATATGCTATGTGATTGCAATTTTTTTATGTTATGTGATTGTACTTCTTATGATTATGTGATTTATTATTTACTTTTTATGATCACTTTCTCTCACCTTTTATGCATTTCACCTACTCTTCCATATTTACCTTTCTTTGATCGTGCCAAAGGGGGAGAGAATACCAAGTGAAGTATAGAGAGAAAATAAGTAATGCAACAAAGCATAAGTTGAGGGGGAGCATTCTTTTTTCTTTTTTCAAACTTAGAGTACTTAGAATTTATTCTTTGATCACTGACTAAAATTTCCTTAAGTATTTGTTGATCATTTCATCATTGACCATCCCAACTTCACAACTCATGCATTTGATTTTCCCTCAGATCCATCTAAGTTGTCAAAATAAAAAAGGGAGAGATTGTTAGACTAGGTTAGTTAAACCTAAGTCATTAACCTCTTTTGATCTTAACAATAGAGATTGATCAGTTCTAATGTTTTCATTAAATGTTGTATTGTAGTTTATCAGATAGTTTTTCAATTGGAAGTTGGATAGAAATCAAAATCTCCAACTTAAAAAGGTCATCCAAATTCGTAGTTTGTATCCCCTAAATCATGACCGTGAATTAGCTATAAGGATGCATGAAGCTAGGCTAGAGGAATTCGCGGGCCAATTCGCAGTCGCAACTTAGTCGAAAGAAATAAGGTTGAGTCACAGAGGAATTCGCGGTGGCATTCGCATCGGAGGTCGCAACTACGAATTTCATAGTGACAAATGAGGGAACGAAAGCCACAGCCACAACCATAACATACTTAGTGTACAAGAGAACTATTGGAAATCAAAAATCAGTGGAGGGAGGGCGAATATTTTATTGCGATCGCAACTCAAGAAGTTGAAAATTCCTTTTCAAACAAAGGAAATCGCAGTATCAATAGCGCTCAAGGCAAAGACAACTTGCCATCGCAACTTTTAAGTAACAGGTAGAACACGATTATTTTTATTAAACAACCAATGGATGAAGAACACATGGACTAGCCGTTAGACACAGAACGAGATTTTCTACAGCGATTTTTGATCCTCAGTTTGAAAATTCGCGACTGCTAAATGACAGAGAATTCAATTTATTGGAACTTTGCGACTTCTGCCTGACAAGCATTTAATGCTAAATCTACCTAGCACAATTTAGAGATTTGGTGATAGTTTTAGAGTAACGTCTCTTTGGCAGATGTGACTATAAATACTCCATCAAACATATGTAAATGAAAGAGAATTCAATTTATTGTAACCAAACTCTTGCCAATTTGCTACTCATTCTTTTACTCTTCTTTAATGTGTTATTGATTGTTTGGTGTGAGCAATAAACACTATTGTAAGTAGGTTGAGAGTTAGCCTAGATTTTAAAATTCTTGGTTGAAGTGTGAGCTTAAAAACACTTGTGAGAGGTTTTTGTCTGAGCCTAAAAAACACAAGTTGTAAGGGTTTTTTGTGTGATTCATAAATGTAAGTTGTATAAATTTGGTGTGAGTTTGAAAA
>CATIWR010189424.1:0-100218 GCA_949677035.1 Omphalea diandra
TAAAACAATATTTATTTTAGAACGAATAGAGCATCAAGGAACAGACGGAGTAAAAAAAAAAAAAAAAGAACTCGTGACATTGTCAGACTCTATAACTACAAATGTGATTCTCAAGGAGGGCATGGTGCAACCAAGTAAAACCGTGACAGGGAAATAATTCAGGAATGGATTAACCTCCATGTTTGGTACAAAAAAAAAAAAATTAATGCCCAACAAAGAAATATATATATATATATATATATACACGCCGAAAACTTATGTTTGTTGGGTAAATATAATTATCTTATATATTCAGTTAATAATATAATAATGCATAAAATAATTATAATTATCTATCAAATTTATCTATATTATTTTTTAAAATAGAAAGATACACATATGTATTCTCATTTAATCTATATGCAAATTGTTCTATTAGTTAAATGTATAATTAAATTTAAGAAAGTCATCTTGATTTCCAAAGTGATGATATGCGCTTAATATACCCAGAACATAGAATTCTTTTTCCATGCAAATAATAATTTTTTTTACAAAAAATATTTCAAGGTTACATCACATAACTGATAAAACTATATCAATTTTTTAGCGTAAATATGGTCAGTAAACATTTCAACTTCTCTTATAAGTTTCATTATATATATGTTTCTTTTTGTATGTGGCATTATATATGTTACATTATTACTTACTGGTTAGTACTTAGTCAATTAATTAAATAAATGCACTACTTGCACTAAACTAGGGGTCAGTCAAATAATATATATGTATTAACCTTAGCCTATTAATTTTTGTTGGATACACTGAAAATGATTAAAAGTAATAAAACTATGAAATTTTAATTCTTTACCTTTTATATTATGAGGCACGCAATTGCCCATCAAATTATTTGTTATTCTCTTAATTTTTATCATTTATTAAAATTAATGTTTTTTTTGAATTTCTGTTATTATATATATATATTACTTCTATTTCATAAATACTAATTAAGAATTAAGCATTATGCTATATATATATATATATATATTACTTCTATTTCTTTTCTGGTCCTATCGATCTGTAGTGGAAATTTCAAATAAAGGGAATTAATTAAAAAAAAAAAAAACCCTTCTGTTTATGATGAATCGGTAAAAAATTAGAGATATATAAAAAAAAAATCAATGCTTTTGGAGGAGGTAGGAGGTCGGGGTTGTGAAGATAGAGTTTCATTTTCATATACATTTGTTTTTCAAAACCTTCATCATGATGCTTGGGCAAATGATCTAATTTCAATCATATCCCCTAGTGGCAAACAAAAAGAAGCTGACCCTTAGAGCCTCTATTCACTCGGTATATCACTACAACAACGATATATATATATATATATATATATATATCACTTATTTTAGTTGGTATTATTATTAATATTAAAAATAATCAAAGTTAATTGTCTACTATGATTAAACTTTTGAATTATAGGAGGAAACAAGTTAAGTAATTAATATAAAATTTTCTCTCTAATACTTAATTAATTTTGTTTGCTTGTTGGGAGATGGAGATTGATAGAGATTAATATAAGATAGATTAAGAATAATTAAGCTGTCATTCCATCAAAGAAGCTTTATAATATTAATTTTTTAGCCCCACAAAGAGTTCACATCAGTCGTAAAGTTGATGAAAAAATGTGAGATCAGAGTATGGGCAAGCTTATATCTCTGCTTTTGGCCCTTTCCTCTTTTACCCTAAGAGCATGCCCACCTTTTTTTTTTTATTTGCCTCCCTTTCTTCCCCAATGCAACTCTTCTTTGTTGCAAGCTTTTCAACCTTTCCCTACTTGGTTATCTTTTGTAAATTTTCTATATTCCAGGAATCACTTCAATTTTTTTTTTTTTTACTTGTTTTAAAAAGCTATTAATTAAGTAATATATATATATATATATATATAATGCAATTATGCATCAGGTTTTATGAAATTGTTTAATCGTTACTCTCACTTTCATGAATCCTCAAAGACTTATGTTTAGAAATCAAACGTGTAATTAAGTGTGTACTTTCCCTTTAATTGTAAAAACATATACACCATAAATATATTATATGTGAATATTAGACAAAAGGGGCTAACCCAGTTGATAGAGGCACATCTCCCTCTCTCCTTTCCCGATCAAAAAAATTATAATCGCCTACTTGCTGATATATGGGCAACGTACTTGATGAAGGTCGAAAAGTGGACTAGTGAGGGATTGACATAGAGAAAATGAACCAACCCCAACTCGATTCAGTTCAAGGAGCGGAAAAAGACAATAAAAGACGTAGTTCATTCCCATCGCTGCGTAAGGTAATCACCTCGTCAATTAGAGATGGAGGTGTTGCCCAGCCAAGTCACGTATCCGATCAAGAGGTTTCTTCCCGATGAGGAGGGAACGAAACCTGGAAGTCCCACCCGCTTAAAAATTCACTTATTTGTGACAATATTTAAATGTCATAAATAATTATTGTCATAAAATATATATAATACGTAACAAGATTTTTAATCAGTTACAAAATTTAAACTTAAATTTTAAATCAAATTGATGAGTGGCAATATAAAAAAATTATCACAAAATATTTAAATCTTGTGTCCACTCCTAAATAAAGTGGTCACAAATTTAATAGTGAAAATAAAACATACCTATTATTGTGATAATTACTTTATCTTTTAACAAAAAATTATTCAATAACTATTTTTAGTTGTCATAGAATTTTACTTTCGTTATAAATATAATATACTTGTCACTAATTATTTTAGATGTAACTAAAATTTAATATCATATTGAGTGATAAAATTATATTGTTACTTCAAAATTCATAACAAAAATGAAGTAATAAATTTAAAATTTGTAATAAAAATATTCTTAATAAATATTAAATAACAAGTTTGAAGTTGTCACTCTATGAATTATTCTTAAAAAAAATACGAATTATTCTAAATAAAAATTCTTAAAAAAATCATGAATTATCCAGGTTTTGTTTTTGGTGAACATTATCAGTTATTTGGTTTTCAAATGCTAATGCATGGATAGACTATTCGATATCAAATTATATTTACACTAGCATAAATCTAGAAGTGTATCATTATCTGATCAATGCATGTACGCCCCACCCCACCCCACAATTCGTTTCTGCAAGTTAAGCAGCGGCCGACATGGATGCCATAATAAAGTCAACGTTGAAATTTGTCCAAGAATTGGCCATCAGCGGCTAACAACCACAGGAAAAATATTTGAAAGGAATTGTGGATGGTTATGTTCCACTCGTAGAGGTTCCAGTTGTTGATATTGATCTCTCATTTCTCCATTGACCGCAGCAGTCGAACTTCACCACAAACTTTGATCATCTCTTACCTCCTGGGGCTATTTTTAGGTCTTGTTTTTGTTTCTATCAATATTTTTTTTTTCCCATTCGATTGGTTGTTGAGTGTGAATTTTAACGTGATAGGATATAATTAGAATTTGATCTTTCTAGCGTTACTGCTCTTTGTTTGAAAGTAAAGCTATATAGTTTAGTGCAATTTTCCTTCGGCGAGGAATCAGCAACAATTCTATTAAATAGAATTTGAGTTGATGTTATCTTCCTTCAACTATTGGCTAACTATGCATTAGATTTAGAACTTTTCTTTTTCATGATGTAAAGATTTTTTAAAGCTGAAATAAAATATTTGTAATGTCGAATCGATGTAATTTTTAAAAATATCCGATGAAGATATTATTTAATAATAATAATTTTCTTTTTTATTATGAAATTAAGTAGTATGGATTTATTATTAGCGACTTTCTCGCTTGAAAGATTTATAACAATAACAATGTTGCACAATTATTATAATTCTAATAATAAAATTATTATAAAATCTAAATTTAGAATGCATGATAATTAAGCTTATTATTAAAATTTAATTTAGTAACAATAACATCTTATCTCGATATGTATCACAATGACAATAAAATATTATTATTAATATAATTTTAATATTAAATATATAATTTAAATGACAATGAGAGTTGTCACATTTATTTTCTTTTATGATAATTAATTAAGCTGTCATCGTATTTAATCTGTTTTGACTATTAATTTATGACAATATTATGTAATACGTGACAACTATATACATATTAGTTATAATAATTATTGTAGCTAAATTACTTTTTTGTGATAATAAAATTTTTTGTCATAAATTAAATTTCTTTTATATCAAGTTTTATTGTTATGTATAAATTAGACTATTAGTTATATAGTTATATATTACAATATTAGTGATAATATTTATTATCACTAAAAATTTCAAGTGAAAATTTTTAAATTTATATGAAAATATTGATTGTGATAAAATATGTGATTTCTTGTAATAGATTTAAGAGCACAAAACACATTTAGCGTTTGGAGACAAACTGCTCTCCATCCTTCTAAAGTGCAATCATTCTGCTGATTTAGCCCTCGCAGTGGATTAGTAGTAATGTAGATATTTTTTTTAATCATTCTAAAGTGCTAATTTTTATGTTTATGTCCTGTTTCTACTTAATCACATATTTTTAATTATAAAATAGATAATTAAAAAATACAAGGTTAAAAAATAGTTTTAAGATATTATCTAAAATAAATATTATTTATTTAATCATATATTTTATAAAAATATTTTATTTTATTAATATTTTTAAATTATTTAAAATAGTACATTAAATTATAGCCGTTATAAAGTGACGAGTAAACTAATTAATTGTATATACTGAGTTTAAGTTAATTAATGAGAAGTTCTTGTCCTCATATTCAGAGGAATGTGGATTTTCCCACCAAATATGATTAATTATCTTTCTCTTTTCATTCAAAAAGATTAATGATCATATGCAGAAAAGTTACAGTATAATAGTGGTTTTGACCCAAAAAAAAGAAGAAAAATAAAAAGATGAAAAGCTAAAGCTAAGCTAAGTATTTGATTAACCATAGCCACTCAAAAAGTAAACCAAAATATAGCAAAGCAGTGATTTGGTGTATAAGATAGACTTACATTCATTTTAAATTATAAACAACTTTAGGGGTCCATTAAAGACTTATAGTCACAATAATAAGTAGAAACAACTGCCCTTTTTTCCAGTCGTAGGCAGTCAACCATAGCGTCAAACTTCCACTAACTTAATTTTTGGTCTTTTATGTGCCACTTTACTATATAGATAAGACTTGTCCATTTTAAAGTACTTATTGCATGCTTTTTCTCAAAATAACTTCTTTAGTTGTACAAATAATTAAGTTAAAGCATCAACATTCTGTACAGCGATCATACCATATGCTAATAATTAATTAGCATAGTTTTTCTTTCCCAAAATTATTATATTGGCGGGAATTAATAATTAAGTTGGGATGACTGCCAATGTGATTTCATTGAAAAACTTATAAAAAATAAAAATAACTAAATTTCATTTACATTCCATTTCAATATTACTTTATAGTTTTCTTTTTCAACCTAATAACTGTACATGCAACGTATAAAATATTTCTCAAAAAAAAAAAACATTGGGGTTTATTATTTGCCAAGAAAAGTGGTGCAACGAAAATCTGTTACATGAAGTTCAAGAGAAATCTATCTTACAATTAATAATGAACTTGTGTTTGTTCCACTGAATGAGCTACTTTCGACTTCTTCCAATAATTATTCAATCTCTGACTTAGCTGGATGATCATGAAATAATTAGAGGGGTAAAAAGACACATGATTTTTCGCTCCAATTTGCAAACTATTATATAGAGTCAAATACCAGGCAAAATCCTTAAAAGGAGGTCTAAAGTAGCGGGAATTTAAAGATGTCTGAGAAGAAGACAAAAGTCATTGGAACCCAAGAATATATGCTTTGTCAAGCTTTGCTTAGGCCATGAAAAATCCAACGCTATGGGGGGCCATTACTCCCCTTTGGCCTCTGCTTTCCATCTCCACCCACCACTCATAACCCTTAATTATATATTGCCTCATTCTCTATGATTCCCTCTATATTAATATATAAAATACACACACAAATAACACATTGGTGTTTCATTAATATCTCTGGCAGACTGCCATCATTCTTGCTTATTAAATCATCTCTTAATCACATGTTTGCCCATGCATTCTTGTCTATGTCCATATATATATATATATATATATATATATATATATGTATTTCGATTATGTTATGCATTGTAGACATGTCTCCACTTTGATTTTAGTTTAATTTTTTTAGTATATTAGTGCAATTGAAATGCCCTTTGGAATATATATAAACGACATATATTCACTTCCAACGATGAAGAATTGAAATTTCTCTTATATATGCTTGCCTCTTGATTTATTTACTGAATTTAATCTAGAACAGGTGATTTGATTAAAACATTAGTGTTTAAACATATTGTTTCGAAAGTTTAATGAGAACGGAGAAGCAAAAAGAAGATTAATAATAAGAATCAAAGAAAAAAAAATAGAGATGGATGATTAGACGATGGAATTGGAAAGTGAAGCTCATCACTTGGCTCAGTACGGAAAATGAAAAAGATATAGTAAAAGTTCAAAAAAAAAAAAAGCCCATGAAAAAAGTGAACTAGGAAAGGAGGAAAAGATTGGCGAATTCTCATCAATTTCACAAGCAACTTTGTTTCTCATATCTTAAGAAGAGTGACAAGAAGAAGAAAAAGATACTAAAGAAGAAAGAAAGAAATAGAAAGAGAGGAAAGAATCACCTTTGGATCATTTTGATTGATGTTGCCTCAAATGGAAAGACAATTTCAAAATTGCCATGTTTGAAAGCAATATATATATATAAAATACAATAACAATATGATATGTACGTAAATTCATTAATTACTAGCTAATAATTTGTACTTTGCATGATTATAATTTAATATATTATTTAAAATATATTTTAAAAAATAAAATTAAAGATTCATATTTTTTTTGAAATTAAATTAAAGATTCATATAAATATATGATTAAATAAATAATACTGTTTTAAAATAAATAATATATGAAAATTATTTTTTTAGTTTTATATAGTTTTAGTTGCCTATTTTGTGTTTTTTTAATGATGCTTTATTTTCATTTGTAGTTATTTCTAATTATGTAATTTTATATGAAAATTTAAATTGGTTATATGAAAAACAGTTAGTTTGATACGCGTTAAATAGTTATCTTAAATAAATAATTAACTGCAAATAATAGTTTTTCATTTAAAATTAAAACTAAAATCATAATTAATTGTAAATCTACATAATAATAAATTTTAAATAAATTTAATATTTATTTTTATTAAAGAATTAAAAATAATATATAAATAATAATATTTTATGAAAAATTATTATCAAGTAAATAAATTACAATTATTATTGTTGTTATTATTATTTAACACTTTAAAAGAGAAAAAAAACAAAGTTATTATGGCCTTTGTGTTAGTATGTGAGAGGCTCGAAGTTATGCAATAATTATTGCTTTGGACAGGCTGACAGTCTCTTCCCAACAAGAATGATTCAAAACACCAACATTTTGCCCAGACATAAGCGTTCTTAAGTGATCACTGATTTCATGCTATTTTACTGAGCACATTTGGCTTTGGTATTTTCACTGTTTCTATTGAGGATGGGAATATATAATACTTCCTCTATTCGTTTTATATTCTTTTTTATATCAGATTTTTTCGTATTGCGTAAACATTAAAAAAATTATTAATTTGATTACATTTTAAAAAAAATAACTAAATTATTCTTTTTAAATTACTACAATTAATTAATATATGTAGTAATTATATAATAATAATACTTAATAAAAATAAGAATAAAACTGAAAAAATTAAAATTTTATTATTATTTTAAAATAACAGATGTTTTGAATTTTTCAAAATGTATTAAATAAAAAAATGAAGGGAATATTTTATTAACAATAGCATGATGCTCAAAATTACGAGACTAGACCAATAATATCAGATATTATTTCAAAGTGAGAAAAATTAAAGAAGCATATACAGCTTAAATGGTTGATCCAATCCAATCCAATGATTTCAGAATCAGACTGAATCAATCAGTCAAATTGACAAAATTGAAAATTAGCTAATTACACAAAAAATCAGTTAAGTCTCTTATTCAAATTTATTGAAATCAAAGAGTCAATAAAAAAAAACTCTAAAAATATTAGATATCCAACTAAGAAATTTGTACACAATAGCTAAGAAAACATGAGAATTAATAACAATGACAGCATGAGGGTTTTGAAACAGATGTTTTGATCCTCAATGCATTGGTAGAAGGCCAACGGGCAACAGGTAGCGGAATAAGTTTGACTCATTAAAAAAAATTACTTATTATAGACCTTACCAACCAATTAGTTAATCCAATTGAAACCATTTGATTAGAGAAAAAAAGTAGAGAAGTGGGGACTATAAATGGAGAAGTAGAACTGCCTTTTTGTGAATTTTATAGCCAACTGTAGTCCACGAGATTAACAATTTCAGATTGAAAAATATTGATTCTCTATTTTTTATACATTTTTTTTTTATCAATTCACATTTATGATTTAATTTCTTACATAAGTTATGAACTCTATCAGTGTTTATATATATATATATATAAGAATTTTTATAAATTTTTTAAAGTTTTAATTAAAATATAAAATTATAATAATTAAATTATATTAATTCAACCAATCGAATCAATTAAACCATAAATTAATTATGAGAGTAGTTTAGTCACGAGATCGGTTTTAAAAACATCCAACTCATATTTTTCAGTCTGTCGAAAGAAAAATCCATATGATTTAAAATTTTACCTCTGAATCAAACCAGCTCACCTCTAACCAGAGCAAAGGTCCAGCTCAACTCTATCAACCATTACTTTTAGTAGTGCGGTCCCGATTGCTGAAATCATATTCATGCACAGTGAACACACCTCCCATCAATACAATGATACTATGATTTGATGTCTTCTTCCATTGTTAGTCCTTTCTGAATGTAAATTTTTATTTTTTATTTAAAATGAATAGAAAAAATAAAAATAAAAAAATTGCAAATTTATATTATTTGAAAATAAAAAAATAAAAAAATAAAATAGAAAGAAAATATAATGATTGAAGTGAATTATCATAAATTTATATTTTTACATTTAATATTTCTCTATTAAAAGAGAAAAAATAAATTTATTTTCTCTACTTTCTTCTCTATTCAAATATAAAAAGAAAAATAAAATTTATTTTTTCTTTTCTCTTTTGCATCCAAATAAAAAAGGAAAAATGAATGAAATAAATTATATTTTATTTTTTCTCTTTATTTTCTTTCTTCTCTAAATAATTTTCGGGACATAGAGTTAAAATTCTATGGACGGCTTCAATTTTTCAATCCATTCCATTAAAAAATTAAAATGAATTGCTTGTTCATGTGATTCAAAGCTTATAGTAGGATACCTTGTCATTATTCAATCTTCTAGAATCTGTACAAAGTGTTGAGCTACTGACGACTCTGATTGTTACGTCAGATGCTAAATACTCAAAAAAAAAAAAAAATTCCTCAACGGAATAGATTACTTGCATATCCTAAAATCATAGTAATTCGGTAACTGTGCACCCACGTAACCATTATTCTCAAGCAATATTGTCAGATCATTAATTTCCCCTTTAGAAAAATGCTGGTCTTGAAACTTACAGATGTTCAGAAAGAATTCTCGTTAATAGAGTTACTCCACTTACTTAGCATAAGAGCTTCATCATGATGTTCTTAGTTTCTTTTCTGAAGAAGAAGATGCAAGCTCAATTCCGCTCTCCAGCTCCCTTTCTATCCAGGCTTCACCGCCTATCTCGCCATTAACATTTTCATTGTGCATCTTATTTGCACCACCTTTACATTTCCTCCTCTTCAATGCCTCTCTAATCCAGTTAGCATCTATTTTATTCGAATAATCAACTGGGACAATCTTACAATTTGGTTGACCGTTGCCATCACCATCATCAACGATACTGATTGTGCTGCCACTAATGCTCGTTTGACATGGCAAAATTTCTTTCATTCCAAAAGTTCTGTGACCCAAAACCTGATATTCTATTGCAGATCCGCTGTTAGAATGTGAACTAGAAATTGATACACTTGTAATCGTTGATTGGGGCTACTGTTGATCATCTTTCCAACTGAAGCTCTAGTTTGTATGACATTCCCGTGTGTTGAAGCCAGAGCTTGTTTCTTGTCTTGCTCGGGCAACCTGACCATCTGATGACCTCTAAATCAATAGAGGGGGAAAAAAGCAATGAGTAACAGGAACTAACACATAAATGAAATATAAAAGAACCGTTCAAAGCAACAATTGGAGTGTGTAATTCTCAAGGTAAATGAAATCAACATGCACATGTTCCAAATCTAACACTTCCTCAGAAACTTATACAACAGCTTTCAACTAGCATTAAATTATTATACATAACAATATATGCACTACAACTGTCAACTGAGCTTGACAGACACTCATGACCATGAATTCCCATTATTCATATATAGATCAAAAATGATAAGCACCAATATACCCTCTAATTTTTTAGGTGAGATTTCAAACTCCAGCCACCAAACCTTTCCCTGTTCCATAGGCAATTTCACTTTCTGCATTTTGGCAGCAAGGAAGATGGAACCAGCTGCAATATAATGAGGCTTGTAATGCAAGCACAGTGTTGTACAAAATCAGCGAATTCCACTCGTAAAATAACATTATCATTCAAAAAATTACAAAGAGATTCCCTTTAAATCTACGCAGGAAACATACAAAGAATAAAGTGCTTAACAGTCATTCACAAAATTCCAAGCAACTTTTGCAAGATCCGGGAATATCTTTAAATCCTTTAAAGCATTAACAAGTGGCCTGCAGGGGAGTTGGATATAAAGATCAAACGCAGTTGTTACCAATAACAGCCTCTCTGCAATTGTGATCAATTCCCACTGCTTATCACAAAATTCCTAAAAACAAAAAGGTATTGGATAACCAAGCATGAAAGTTACGAATCTGTATCACATGAAATCTTAAAGATGCATGGAAATGTGCACGTCACTATTCTTCGGGATTCTTTTGGGGCAGAAGAATCCAATTTGTATATCATCTCATAAGCCACAGCAATAACATCCCCCAGCATGCATGGGGTTTCTTCTATTTTGCAAGCAAGAAACATGCTTGTGGTTGCAATAGTCTGCAAATATTCAACTGTCACTTGAGAACTATAAAACAATAAAAACCAACATCATGTGCATATAAAAAGCAGGTTCAAAGGAAACAGGTATTGAAAAGGGACCTTATTCAAACAGATTAGACAACATACGAACAACATGTAAAATGGGATAGGGCTAGAAGTAGTTAGAAAGAATTTATTTTCTAATAATTCCATAAAAATAACAGCCAAGAAAGAATGGAATGGATGCTCAGTTCAGTTAAAAGGCAAGTATGGATAGAAAGCCTTTCTTTCAACAGTAGAAAACCGTATTTTAAATTTAAAAGCGTCAGAAAAGCATGAGTAGCATACATTCACAAAATAAAATCCATAGAATTGATTTTTATTAGACAAAATTTTACTCAAAAAACAATTCAGCAAAACATGGACACATGTTGGGATGTTCCTATTCTAAACATTTATGAATAATAAGTATAAGATCCTCACCCATCTGCCATGCAAAATATCGTGAAGAAAGCACTCTCTCTCTCTCTCTCTCTCTCCATGTGTGTTTGTGCATAGTTTTTTCTTTTTAGGGGTTAAGGGGGGTTGCTGGTGTGGGGGGAGGGTGGTTGGGATGCAAATCACATCATGTGTAAGTTTTATGGGAAGGTTGCTTGCAGCCTTACACAATGTGCTAAGCACTTTTCTCATCCAGAAAATACTAGAAATCAGTACATTATCAAGTGTTCAGATATAGGAAAGCAAATACAGCAAAAGGATGAGATGAATACCTGCCAATCATTCTTTTTATGAGATTGACACGTGTAAAACCAGTGGCATAACACCAATGCACATGCTATTGCCACCTCAGGTCTGAAAGGCAGACATCATCAATCACCATCTAGGTGAATATGAGATGCCAACAAGTACAAGAAAAAGGAAAATAAATTTCTACTCCGTGGCAATTGCAACAAGGCAAGGCTAACATCATGGTTAGACAAATATTGAGCAATATTCTTAAGGCTTTCATCACTGAGCATAGTTAAGGTTTGCACATCAATCATTTTAAAGGTAACAGGTAAGTTGATTCCCTGTTGGATTGAGAACCAAAGTTTCAGAATCTGCTAAAAACTACTTCAGCAAATGGTGGGTCGGAAAGAGATATGCAATGTAAAAGTTTGTTTTACATGGTAACAACCATGCTTGCAGAATCAACCAACTTAAAAGTTTGTTTTACATGGCAACAACCATGCTTAAAGAATCAACCAACTTAATACAATAAGGACAATAGAAATATAATCACAAATAAAAAAGAAAGCTTCAGTGTGACTTAATCAGCCTACATGCCGGTAAGCGCTACAAAACAAATGGAAGTGCTAAGGTAATGAATGGTTGCAGAATAAACAAAAATCTAATACAGGTTCTTTTAGACAATTATGGAACATTATGTTAGAATTTTTTATAAAACGGACTAAATAATATAGTTTATTGATTAATGGATAAGTCTTATTAAATTGTGATCAAATAGGTTATGGACTTATAACACCTTTGGTGGACCGATATAGAGGACGATCATATATAAGCCTAATTTAACATGAACCTGTGATAGGTGGGCCTATTAAATTCATTATAAATAGGTTAAGTCCTCTGTCTTCTAACCCTAACCCTAGTTGTTACACACTAGTTGTTACACCCATTAGAAATTAAATGGATGGTTTTTCGGAACAAAAAAGAAAAAGAAAATCATATTGTAGGATAGCTAAAAACCATTACAATATTTCAGGCTGAACGTGTACAAAAGAAACAGAAAAACACAATCCCAAAAGTATGAGCAGGTCTGAATAGTCTTAAACTTGGCAATCGACATTATCCCCAGATTCCAAGAGTCTCAATTAACAAAAACCTTTTCGGAATTTTGAAAAAAAAAAAATCACCGGGACACATATTCTTATATCGTTTTGTTCCGAAAAACCATCCATTTAATTTCTGATAAACCAACATAGAGCTTATTCCAGTTAAAGAAACAGAGAAGTATTTCCATCGAAAGGGTATCATAAATAGAACAAAAACGAAAGAAAAGCTAAGAAAGATTGATATCCATATCTGAAACCTGATGACAGAATCACGATGGGCTAGAAAAGAAACCTGCCTCTTTTGGTCACCGTTTGAATAAGTTTTTGTTTTGCTTCCCTGATTTTCATGGGAAAGTGCCTAAAAATTACTTAATTTTGGTGTTTAATTTATATTAAAATATTACATTTTTGAAAAGTTGAATTTTTAAAAACTATGATGTTTGTTATATTTAATTAAGTTATTTATCATTTTCAATATTACTATTAAGTCATTTATCACATTTTGCTCAATTATACAAACAAGTCTTTTAGTGTTAAAAATATTATTTTTTCATTAGTTTGATTAAAAGTTAATTTTACATGTTATTGATTAATTACTTTCAGTGTTAAAAATATTATTTTTTTCATTAGTTTGATTAAAAGTTAATTTTACATGTTATTGATTAATTACTTTGAATTTCTAGTATTTATTATATTTAACTAAATTATCTTTTATTTTTTAAAATATTATATTAAATTATCCGTCATTTTTATCCTCATTACTCTAAAAAGTTCTTATAGCATTCATTAGTTTAAAAGAATGATTTTTTTAGTGTAACGAAGTAAAACGTGAAAAATGATTTAGTATAATATTAAAAAATAAAAAATTACTTAATTAAATATGACAATCGTTATAGGATTCATAATAATTAACTCTTTTTAAAATGATAGGTTTATTTTTATTTTTTTGTATATGAAAAAATAATTTTCATTTTAAGAAATAGAAAAAATTTTTATTATTGTAAAAGAATTATGTTCTTTTTCCCTTTTAGAAGATCAGATCATTAAGTTTTTGTTTAATAATTTTATTTTAAGAAGTTCATAATTTATAAATTAAGCTAACTAATTATAGTTTAAAATTAAAATAAATACTTTATATTTTTATTTTTGACTTTTAAAACAAATTAATATAAATATTCAAATCAAATTAATATAAAATATAATTATAAATTATCTATTTTAAATAATTAATAATTATATTTTATATTAATTTGATTATTATATTACATTTTTATTATAAAATATATATATTATAAATTAATTAAATAATATTCTAATAATTCAAATAATTTTTATTTAAATTAAATAATAATATCACATCTTGATAATTTATTTTTTAAAAATTGATTTTTTAAAATGTAATTTCAAATGGTAATTCTGATAATTAAATCCGCCCCAAACTAATTTCCTTTTCAGATGACGAGGTTAACTACCTTTAGCTCGTCGTGACGCGTCGGTTTATGAGCACACCAACGACTTGTCAGTGTTAATGGTTAGTTCTTGGGCTGGCCCAGTAAGAGTTGTATTATGACCCATAAAAATCTTAACTCTGAGGACTTTAGTAGCTAAGCCCGAATTGATGCGAAGTTGTTTGGGCCTCATCTAATGGGTTCTTGTATGTGGATGGGGGTGTGTGTGATATATATATATAAACTTTATTAAATTAAAATTTTAATTTAACAACTCAATATTTAAAAATTTTATTATTATATTATGTCATATTATTTAATTAAAAATTTAAAAATATTATTAAAAAGGCTGAAAATAATGAAAAATGAAGACAATAATGTAGAATTAGTATTAATAGCTGTAAAACATACCCTTTTATTCTGAAAATGTTGTCACCTGCCACTTTTAAAAATTTATAATTTATGAAATTGAATACTTTTATCAACTTATAATTTATAATATATTTTTTTTATTTATAATTTCAATTATATTTAATAAGAAACTAAATATAGTTTCGATATGTTATTGCCAACGAGGCTTAGCTAGGGTGGTTAAGGGCTTTAGCTGAGGTACTCACACATCGTAAATTCGAGCGTCGTGAACGTCCATAACGCATACCATTTAACCTAGGAGCGTATCGCATCCAACTATCTAATTCTGTGGGGTTCTCAGGCTATAAAAAAAAAACATATATTATTAGATTAGAAATAGGAAATTTTGTGATGCTAGTGAATTGTTGGCTGAACTTTAGCCTAAAGTTAAGTACCAAAAATCTTTCCCAACTAATCCAGCTCACATGCCCGTATAAAACAAATGTTATCCCCTATGATGATTCTCTTAAGTTTTCTTTGTGGTATAGATGAAAATTAAATAAAAATCGGTTGTAATTTTAATAACCAAACACGCCCCTAAAATTTTTTCCACATCATTAAGCAAGACAATAATAAAGTTTATTTTCTTATTATTAAGATATCATGTTTCGATGTTTTCTATTTTGTTTGGTTAGACGAGTTGCTCTTGATTTATTTATTTATTAAAAAAAGAGTTACTGATTTGGAGCGTAAAAAAGGGAAATAAAGCGGCGTATGAGAATTTTGGTGGATTATGTGAAACAATGGATGAGCGAAAATGAGAAAGAAAGATGTATCCCACTCCCACGCCTGTGCGTGAGACAAGACACATATTTCAGAAGACAGTCATTAATGGCTAAAAGTCTATTACTGTATCCGTTTTGCATGCGAGTGATGAAAATGGCCAGGAAAAACCACTTTATTGATTCTCTTGTTCATGGGATAATATTAATGTCACTTATACAACAATTTTTTTTTTGACAAATTTTAGTAAAATATAATCAATTTTAATGAAATCCATAAAATATAAATTTAATGAACTTCTGAATGAAAATTTTATTTAATTATATCATGTATCATATACTGTCTTTCTAATATGTACTATATGTATTACGCCTATATTAATAAAAGTGAAATCTACAAACATGCATGCTATTAAGTAATTTAGTGCTGATTTGATGGAGAAGTCTTTCTCTTTAAAATTACAAACGTACAAAAGAAAATTTAATAGTTTCGTTGTGCTATGAATTTGTGATTAGTAATAAAATAGCATGATATGAGTAGATTATTTTCATATACTAATGAATATAAAATCTAATTAAAAATAAACAATTTATACACCTCCTTTGTTATAGATTACATTGGAATGCTAGGACTAATATAATGCATAACGTAATCAATCATATTGTCCAAATTTTTAATGTGAGTAATCCACTTTAATAAGATGCTGTTGGTTAATTAGTCACCCTAATTAACCAATTCACTTGTGAGCTTCAAATACGTAACATCAGGCACCATCCAAACCCTACTATGTGTGGATATCTAATCGACAAAACAAATCCCACTATAATAAGTCAATATTAATCATGTAAGCGTGTGGTTCTTTATAGTTTAATTAATGATGGATAAGGTTCCTACATAAATTATTGCATACCTTTCAATTACATAAAATTACATGCTTAAGAAAAATAGTGAGATAGAGAAAGAAGCACCTATATTGCCAAGTGTGGACCAACTAAGAGTGATGGTTGGAATCCCATATAGTACATCTTTTTATAGATGAAGCACTATCTTTCATGTTGGTCTATAAAGTGGCCTAGTTAGCTGTCCAATTGACATCATTATACATCTAATGATTAATTTTTAACCACCAATTTTCTTTCTTATTATGATGAAACATTAAGAACTTTCATCTATCTCAACAAAATAAAACATCATGCTTTAAGTCCACGCAAAAGAAGCAAAAATATTTCATTTCTTTAGTTAACTGATAAATAAATATTGTGGTCATAATTTCTTTATAGTAATAATGTAATTAAATGTTGATTAAACATGGAACTGCCGTGGATCCAACACGTGCAATTGTTTAATCTGATCCATTTACTTTCCTAAGTCATCAAAATTCTCCCTACCTATCTATCACATTTGTCTGCATATACATATCTATCTTCAAGTAGATTAGATCTGAAGATAACTTAAAATCTGAACACGAGTGGGAGAGCTGCCACTAATCGATCTCTCCAAAAAGAAAGATTATCATCACTCAGCCATCATTTACTATGTGAACAAACATTAGAGAAATGGCTGCTTCTTTTACATATTGCCTATGGCCATTATTATTGTATTTTGATTTACCAGCCATGCCATGGATAAGGCAAAAAAAAAAAAAAGAAGAATATAACTTCCACTAGCATTTGGTTGGATATCAAATACATTATTATTCATATATGCTCCACATAAATTTCGTACAAATACCTTAACAAAGAATCTCAGTGAGATAACAATCACTGAACTAAATTATTTTGTGCTATTGTCCACCTTTTCTTCTTGTAATTAATAAAAATACCTACCACCAAATCTTGCGAGAATACATACTTGAAAAAAGTTGAAATGGACGGTAGGAAAAATACATACTATTATATATATATTTAGCCCTACATATCTTTCTTGTTTTTTCTAAGTTCACAGTTTAAGTAGATACATAAATAGAAGACAGCTCGTGATTTGAACTTTGTTCCTTCGTGGGTGGATCACGACCACCACACCTACACTAGTCATGGATTTTCTGATCAGTACATTGTCTAAGTGTTTCAATTTTTAGTCTTTGCCATGAACAAGACGTAATTGACAATTGATAGCAAAAATGTTCAATGTGAAAAAAGTGAAAAAAAAAAAAATAAGTACAGGAATCACAACTGAACGGGGTGAGATATCTCCCCAAGGATTTCCAGCCTTGTTATTTATTTATTTATTTTACTTTATAAAATTTAATTATATTGCGTTCGGAATAAAAATATTATTCACTATATAATTAATTATATAAAATATTTTAATATATTACTTGTAATAAATATAAAAATTTATTAAAATATATGTATATATGTACTCAAAATTCCATAGAAATCCTATTTGGAATTTTCCTGAGGTCATAATGCGGCGGATATAATCCCCATCCATGCTTGGTAAAAGAAAAAAGCAGGAATTTCCTGTGTAAATTAAGGAATTTTATCGTCATCCCTATTGGAAAAAGAAAAGATGTTGGAAAGATCGAGATTTATATATAATCATATTATATATAGCTTTTAAACCAATAAGTCATCGTAAAATGAAATTCAAATTATTTTCAAATTTCATATTGATAATTTTAAATTTTAATAAAAATATTATTTTATTTTTAAATATGTTTTAATATTTTTATAATTTAAATCATGTCAAATTTATATTAATTTTGATCATATTAATTTAAAAATTGAGTCACAAGTCATGTTAAGATCGAGCTAGATTTAATCGAAAATTTTTCAAAGTAGAGTTGTTTTGAATTTTATTCAAATTAAATTAGACTTAAATAATTTTTTTAAAATAAATTTATATCATATTTTTAAATTAAGTCAGAAACAAATAGCTCCGCTCACCAAAAAAAAAAAAACTATGATTAATATATATTTATGGAATCTGATCTATATAATGAAAAGCCAAGGAATTGAAGTAAGAGAGGGAACGAAGTCAAAAGAGTAGGACAAAGGAACATTCAGGCTGCCGACTTTAGACTTGAGGCTAAATTGCTGTCGCCTTGCCTCACCGCAGGGGAATGAAGATGGACGGTAATGGACAACCTTCAGCAATTTATGTTCTTATTCGGTGCAACATTTCCGAGTTTTCCTCTTTATATCTCAAGTATTCACAATCTTTGATTAACCGAATTTTTCAGTGGAAAAGAGAAACTTCTCTGTTATATATAGCTCAATAATAGATTGAATTATAAAAAGAGGAAATTTAAGTAGTATCATTGTGATTTTTTATTTTTATTTTAAAAAATATATACTAAAAAATACTTTAAAATATTATTTCCTATTTTTTAATATTTGTCAAAAAATATTTTAGAAACAAAAAAAATTATAAAAAAAACCATAAATTTTGGTTTTCAAAATCTGGTTTTTCTTTTATTTTTAAAAAACAGAAAATAAAAACAACAAAACAGAAGGTGATGCTAAATGAGCCATTAATATGATTTTTATCTGTCATGGAGAATTATAAATTATTCAATTCTAATATGTCATGTATAATAAATTTCTACTTTTTAATAATTATCTTTTAAGTTTCAAAAGGATAATAATCAATTTGATAAAAAAAATAATTACTAATCATTATGTATTTGATATATTTTGAGTGACTAGTTGATAATCTGCCATGACGGATCAGAGTGTGTAAAAAAAAAAAAAATTCCTCCATAAAAGGATATTCATATGAAAAACTTTATTCCTAAACAGTGTGAAATGACCGCTGTAATTGAGTATGTTATTATCTTTCATAAGCCACCATGGTGCCATTGAAAATCAATGATACATATATAGAGAGAGAGAGTTAAAAATCTCTTTGATTTAATTATTATTGATGATATCTGATAAACGTTAATCATTTAATGTATATATAAATCAATGATACCATGCATGAACGAATTGTAAAGAAAGGAGGGTCAAAGCTATGCTGTTTCCAGTTAAAATTTTATTTATTAAACGTCTAACTGATTAACCAAATACAAAAAAAGAAAGCAAAATAAATTTATATAAACCTGTCCAATAAAAATTGGAAAAATTTGTCTGTCAGCTTTCACTCTTACATGGCATAATACAGTAAAAAGTTATCCCCATAGTCCTCAGGGATCTTCTTAGGTAGAACAATCATCTAAAAACATAATTATGGCATAATTGATAATAAGGTTTTTAAATCAATCCATTTTCTACTGCAGGATACCCATTACCATTCACTTCTTTATCCCAAAAATCCTCCATCATGTAATACTCAAACTTACCAACCACACTCTCCGGCAGCGATACGAGCACCGTTACCGCATCAACGTCACCGATAACTGGTAAAAACAAGCAGTAAATGTCACTAGTTAAAGGACCCATATGCAATGGCTTTCCGTGTCCAAATTCCAACTCCTCAAGTCCTAATTTTGACCACTGTGAAATCACCAAACTTGCTGAAAGGTCTGTCTTCACCGTTTTATCCTCCAACAAATCAATCACAGACCTCACATAATCATCATCTACACTTGATTTAGCTCGTTGAACCAACTTGACCCCATGGTGCAAGTTAGTAGTGGTCAAATCCTTAACGCTGGTCTGGGCACACCCCAGCACGAACCCATTCCCATAATACCCTTGCGACATTTCCGGTATTAACTTTTTCCTGACGTTCACAGAGAAAAGGAGCTTGACGTTAAGTGAAGGCGACAGGTCTAGACATCTAACCCAAGAGCGCCACGTGTGCGACGCTAATATTTCAAAGGTGGTGCACTTAACGGAGGGAACACACTGCCGTTTGAGGTTTAGGATATGGGATGTGGTGAAAGTTGATGAAGTGGGAATCAGAGGCTGAGATTGCAAGAAGTGATTCAGGCCTATAGGGTTAGGAGGAGTCGCGTCGTTAGCAGGGACATTTCTGACATAACTGGGATGGGTGGAGGTTATTTGTGGGGGATTTCGCGATTTTAACACGTAACGGCTATGGAATGGTGTGATTGGGAGATCAAAATTCGGTTTGGTGGTAACGTGGGCCCATGCTTGAAAGAACTGAGAAGTGCCGATGCCGTCACATAGACAATGATTGATTCCGGTGCAGAGAATCATTCCTCCACACCGTAGATGGGTCACCTGCAAATTGTAAAAACGAAATAAGAAATTCGAATGAAATTACAAGCAAGGACATTTCATTATCTTCTTCTTCACCTGGGAGGTCCTCTAGTAAACTTTTTTATTTTTAAATTAGATCAAACAAACATATATTCCCTTTGTCACGCATATGTTTTGATCTACAGATTTTATTCCTATTCGTATCATTCTTTTGATTCTTTCACGTAAATTTAATTTCGATTGAGATTTAAATTCAAATTTTTAAGTTTCGAAAAAATGAAAAAAGCTCATTATATGTCACTTTATTGAAAAAAAAAATAATGGAAATCAATTAATTTTCAAGGCAGGGACAATTTGAAACTTTAGTAAAAGAAAATAATTGAAAAAAAAAAAAAGATATTAATATATGTCTTTGTAAAGAGACTTTATACAAAATTTCTTTTTTCTCTTTCTTCTATAATACGATTATGACCAATGCCTGCTACCACCACCCATGAAGATCAGTGAAAGGGAGAGATAGGAGGAGCAATAGGTATCCGGAGTAGGGTATCCTGCTTTTGTGGGTGACATTACCTAAAGACTGGGCCAAGATAGCTGCACGGCGTCCTTACTACAACCAGAAACGGTGTCATTTTGTCTGAAGAAAATAGCGTATAGTTGCTGGAGTAACATCACTTTCCAGGGGTACATCGCTGAAAGGGAAAGAGCGCGCTGAACAACTAGGATAAAATATGCAGTTTTTTTTTTTTTTTTTTATCTATCAGTATATAACTGGTACGTCGGAGCACTAACCTAATTTGAGAATCTGCTGCTAAGATTTTCAAGAATAAAATTAATAGATTAACCAGAAGTAGAAGAGGTTTACTGTAGGTACTTAATTAAATAAAATCAATCAGCAAGTCAAATAATAAAAATTTTACTAAAGATGGAGGAATAAATATGAATTAGTGATACAGAAGTTCGCTTGTGTAGATAATTTTGCTTGATTTTGACAAACAAAATCCAAAAACACTCACTGCAGATCAAATAAATAAATAAATCTTATTTACCTGAACTACAAGGGGAGGAATGTCCAAGAAGCTTTGGGCTTCAACTCTATACAAAAGTTTCCTCCAAGACCTGTTTGGTTTGCTAGATTGTTGAAGAAAGTGTTGAGCAGTGATATCCATGAAAGCTTCTGCAAAGACAGCACCTTCACCATTGCAATCGACCTCAAGCTTGTGATCATCATCAGGGGCGGTTCTTAACCTCCCGGCTAATGGATAGTAGTGTACAAGAACTCGGGAAAGTGAATGTCTCAAGATATCTGAGCTAACAGATTTCTTGAAAAGGTATAGATATTTAATAGAGAATCTGAGGAACTTTTGATCATCAAGATTGGAGAGGTAAAGAGAATGGTTCGGGGTGGGGATGGAAGGGGAGATTAACACAGATTGGTTTTGGTAGAAACAATCAGGAAGTTCTTGTGATGGTGATTTGAACATGTTGTTTGATGAAATTATTCTTAGTATTTGTTGAAGATGATATATAAAAGAAGAAGTTTTTACAGAGGAAGAAGAAGAAACAGCAAAGAAGAAGAGATCTACGGTTGGATATGGTAATGGTACGATGAGATTCCTCTTTCTTGGGAGGGGAGGGAAGGCTAATTATGGAGTGTGCGAGCACAAATGTGCTTTTATAAGCTGGCTCTTCATGTGTGCGTGTGTGTGTGTGTGTGTGTTTTTTTTTTTTTGGTTCTAATTAACATCTTTTCCGTACACATTTACATAACAAACCAAATTTTATTGTCTTTTTAGCACAAAACAACCTTTAAAATCATATTTCTAATTTCTGAAATTTAGAGACATTTACTATTGGAACAATAAGATGGTGGGTCAATTTTATAACTATATATAGGGATCAAAATTTTTCTTTATTTCCCCCAAAAAAAAAACTTGCTAATTTAATTTTCAATTTTTCAGATCAAATATATATTTATATGACTTTTCTAATATATATTAGATATACAAAGTTAAATACTTTTCCAAAGATTGGCTTAGGGGGATAAGTGAGTATGTTCTCTATTTTATTATGAAAAATTATAAGAGAGGTATTTTTCTTGTTCTTGAATTAATTTCTTACTCTCAACTATCGACATTTGATGGTCTGCCTTTGAAAAAAAAATAAAAGGATGGATTTTTTTTTTAATTTAGGTAGTTAGGTTTCTACTAACTTTGGAATCATAATCATATAATCCTGTAAATGAATTATAGACAAATTTACCATCACTAAAATAAAGTTCATTGAACATAAATTCTTTTTAATAATATATATCTATATCTATATATGTGTGTGTAGAGGAAGATGCATGGGTCAATCTTAATAAATGTAATTTTATTACCCATAATTGGAATTCGAATTTATATTGTATACTATAATAAGTAATATTTTATTTATTATTTTATCTTTCTTTTCACTAGATATGCTTAATTCATAATCTTGCATAATGAGTATATACTATTATAAAGTTGTTCAAAAATAAAAGATGTCAAAATTTAGATGTATATTTTTTACTATAAATTGTGTTCCTTGATTGAAAAAATATTTCTCTTCATCAAAAGTTGTCTTTTTAAATAAAAAGGTGTATAGTTTATTAAGAGTTATGTTCTTCGAGTGAAAATGTGTCTCCTTTGTCAAATACTCTCTCTGTTATTTAATATATATCGTTTAAAATTTTTACACATATATTAAAAATTGTATTTAATAGATGTTATTATATAAATAAAAGACTATATTTACCTTTAATTAATTATTTTCATAAATTATTATGCACTTCAAAAAGAAATAATTAATATAAAAGAAAAAATAGTAGAGTTGAAAAAATTAATTAATATTTATAAAAATCATAAAACATCAAGTATTAAAGTATCTCCAATGATACTTTTTAAAATAAAAAACATATTTTGAGTAATAAATAACATCTTAAAGAATTTTTAAGTATAAAGAGTAAACAATTTTATTTAAATCCAATGGATTCTTTATAGTTCACTTTTTATTTTATTTTATTTTGTAAAAGTATTTAATATTGACTTGTGAGAAGAGAGAGAAAAAAAGCTTTCCAAAAAAGAAAGTCAATAGAAAATAAGTAACAATTATTGATATATATAAAAAATTAAATTGCATTAGTTATATTTTATATAGAGCGTGAATTTTGGCTTTTTACATATAGAGAGACAAACTCACTCTCTAATTTATAATTTAGATTTAGAGAGTGAGTTAGAATTTTATTTTTTTTTTAATCACTCTTTCTAATAAAAAGTTTAGGTAGGATAAAAAGTGGAATGAGGATACTTTTATAAAACAAAAGGTTCTCTCTAATACGATATCTAATTTGGAATAGAGACAATATTATATATTTTGAGTATGAAACTTTTTTTTTTTTTTTTGATAAAAGAGGATGAAACTTATAAATATAGGTTTGTAATTATAGAATATATATTTTTTCCTAATCTCTAACAATAAATTTTGTTAATATCCAAATTCCAAATTTAAACATTAAAAATCAGTATTTTTTTTCCAAACTTGAGAGATATTTCATCATTTATTTGATGTTATTTTTTTAAAGGCTTATCATATCCTATTAAACTATAGTAATTTTCATAAAGAAAATGGTACAAAAATCATCATTAGAATTTTCTCAAAAAAATCATTATTAGAAAATTGTATTTTTACGCATTTTAAGTCTTCGTTCTCTTATTATTATTATTATTGCAACTATCATTCTTTAGTCTTTTTCCTAACAGGTACATGGTTAAACCTTGAAATTTTTTCAACTCTGTAAGAAAAAAAAATATTGAATGCAGGCTTATGGACATTGGCAATGGCATCGTTTCCAAAAACTGTATAGAGATTGCAAGAAAAATATCCTAATGAACGTAACATTTTCATAACAAAGGATATAAATGCCCCGGCAATCAGATACGCTATGTCATGATATGGACATGACAATTCTTCTTTTACTTTCTTTTTTTTTTTTTTTTTTTCTTTTTTAGGGAAAAAATCCGAATTTACTTCGTTTGATTCCCTTCTGCAACAATTAATTAATTCCTTTAGCGTTTGATGCTTTGGTTGAATTAATTTTAGCATTTGAAGACCTCCCTAAAATCTGGCATAAATACCGTCCAAACAAATAAACTACCCAACTCATGTCTTCCAATTTCATAGCTTGCATTGGATAGAAATTGCAAAATAAATGCTTAGTTAAAAGCTTAAGTATATAACTGAAAACCCAAAAAACGAATTTCAACATATGTTTTTTAAAATAATAGAAATATTTTCATTTATAAATAGTTACATAATATCTACAAAAGAAAATATTCTTATGATATAAAATATTAATATAAAATCAATTTCCAACACTACTAATAATAGACTATTGATTTAGTTTTGAAATTATAATTTTATTTTTACTCTAAATTTTTTTCGATTGTTCTACATCTTTATTAATGATATGAATCCTACCAGATACAGTACTATGATTCAAAACATACTAAAATTTATATAATATGCCATATCATATATGAGAAATAATGTCCAATAATATGTTATTAGATACTATTAAATAATCAATTTTGAACACCAAAATTTCCAAAAAGAATAGATAAAACTCTCACGAAGACATATAAAATAATAAATTTAAATAAAAACTCTAAAAAAAAGATAAAATAAATAAAAACTAGTAAAATAAGTAAAATGATTCACTTTTATTAAAGCAAATTAATAGAAGATGGGTTTAATATCTAAAAAAATATATTAATAGTAGCCTTTAAAATAATAAAAAAATTATTTTCAGAAAAAGAAAGACACTTAGAGTTTTTTATTGAATGATAATCGATAGTAACATAAAATAAATCTCAACATTATTACTGAAAGGAATAATCTATCTTCTCATAATAATCTTTTATAAAAACTCTATTATTAAAATTTTCTAATTATTTTAAGAGAAAAAATTATTATATTGTTAAATTTTCTATATTTTTTAGAATGAATTGAGAAAATTAAATGTATAATTATTAGCTTACTTACTATATGGCAAAATAAAAATATATTATTCTACCACTTATAAAAAATATTATATTGTTAATATAATTATTTTACAAATAGTAAATAGTCATTTAAAAATGAATATAAAACTATAATTAATTATATATATTAGGTAATTTATAAATTTATATATATTTTATAAATTTAAAATACGATATGGCTAAAAATTATTAAAATTTGATATGAAAGCCAAATTAATTTCTATTTGAGATAGTGATTTTACCCATAAGAGATTATTATAACCCTTTGTTTGGAAGTGAGAGAAAGAGAAGGGAGAGACGAGGAGAAGAGCAATATTTTAACATCAGATCGGAGTTTGAATCGGTCATCTTGTCAGTTCTTGATGTAATTAGTTCTATTAGTCTAGTTTAATAAATATATTTTTTAATTTTTAAAAAGTAAATAAATAGTACTTTAACAATATTCAAAAATTAGAAAAAAATTTTTTTTTTTTGGAAGAGAGAGGTAGAAACAAAACACTGCATGGGACAAAATCTAGGATGAGCCATGTTTTCCAAGCAATTTCCAGTCCCTTTCAAACTTTCCAAGGCTCTGCCATTGTGATTGAACATTTGTCCAAATTAAAGGCATGACTCACAACCCAATTTTTTGTGAAAATTATGAATAAGCCTACCTGTTGTTGCTCTCCCATTACTGCGTGAAAAAGCCCCATCTCAATTCAATTTAAACCAACCCACATGTGGCATCATCAGCTGCTCCATCTTCATGGATCTTGGCTGCTCCTTCCCTCCATCTTCATTAAGAAAATCTTTTGCAACAATCCCTTCTCTCGCATTAGAAAATCTTTTGGCACCGAGATATTCACATGATGGGGTTTAATGGATGATGAGATGTTCATAGTTGCAGCATCGAGGTTTAATCATTCAAATGAGGTGTTTTATGTGAGGAAAGAAATATATACGGTTTTTAGATTGAATCGAATCAGATTTTCAATTAATTTTTGATTTTATCGGTTCAATCGACTAGTTCAGTACAATTCTGAAAGTACTAGAAGAGAGTGAAAATATGAAAAAAATGAGAAATTTCTCTTATTTGAAATTGTGAAAGAAGGTAAAAAGAAGAGAAAATTGGATGATTTATACACCATTGGGTCTACCATTTTATTTCTTCTAATTTTGAAAAAAAATGATAAAAACATGAATGAATTACTTTTTTATCCATTAAAATATAACAAAAGATTTAATTTATTTAAAATATAAAAGGTAAAAATATAAATTTAAAATATAATTTTTTCTCATTTTCTCTCCCTCACGCCTCTCTTCAAACAAAATAAAAGATAATAAATTGTCTCATTCTTCATTTTCTCTACTCTCATTTTTTATCCCCTTTCTGTCTCCTCGTTCGCACTATGTTTTCAAACAAAGGGTGAATTGTTAGAGATAACTGTCAAAAAAAAAAAAAAAGAATTTGTACGACGTAGCAAAGAATGGAGACACGTAAGGTCTGGCAACTAATTGGGAAGACGACATTCTGTGGAGAAATGTTATGACTGGTTGCCGGAGATTGGGAGGCTCATCATCAACATCTTTTAAAACTGAAGTGATTGATTGGTTGGATTAATAATTAATTAATAATTTAATTTAATTTAATATAAAAATTATTTTTTAAAAAAATTAGTTAAATCTGAGAAAATTGATTAAAATTGAAATTTAATCAAATTGATTTAATTTAAAATTTTATTATTTTCATGAAAAAATTTAAAATTTTTAAAAATTACATTATTTTATTTAAAATTTAAATTTTAAAAATAATATCTATTATTTATTATATTATATATTTTCTAATTTATTAGTATTTTAAAATATTATTTATATTTATTTTTTAAAAAAATAAAAATTAATTAAATTGATCAAACTGAAGACCGATTCAGTATTCTGTTTGATTTTAAAAATATTCATCATCAGTTGCCAGAGGGGCAATGGAACCTATACCCATGTGTTACCGTCAGCCTTTTGCTTACTATATTTGTTCCCTAGCACGCTCACCCTTCGCTATTTCTTACAACTTTCCACGTATCCTTTTATGTGGGTATAAAACAAAGAAATTTTTCCGCGAATCCCTTGTGTGGGTACAGCGCAAAAAAATTTTTTATTTCATAATATTTAATATTTTTATAATTATTAATAAATATTAATTAATTTTTTATTTTTTTTATTTTTATAATATATAATAATTTATAAAAATAATTAATTAAGAGTAATATAATATTTTTTATATGTAATAGCATCAATTAAATACAATCATTAATATATAAGTAAAATTTTTAAATAACATATACTAAGAAACGGAGAGAGCAATACTTTTTTTTTTTTCTTGGGTAAGTGCATTTACCAAATTCAAGGTTGAATTCAACCTTACCCTTATGTTTGGCAAATTGTGTAGAGAGAAAAGAAAATAAAGAGAAAAAATAAATTTTATTTTCTTTTTTATTTTTTTTGCTCATGTTTAAATAAAAGAAAAAAGAAAGAAAAATAATTTTATTATTGTTTGGAAAGCAAAATATGAAAAAAAAAATATTATTTCATATATTTCTTATTTTACCCTTTATTTAAGAAAACTATTGGACATATAATTGTATTATATAATGATAAAAAAAGATAATTATTTTATATTTTAATTAATTTTATATGAAATAAAAATTTATATAACAATAAATATAATGTTAATACTAAAAAAAATCTAACATTAGCTTATTAATTTTTTTATTTTAAATGTTAGAAAATAGATTTTTACATTCAATTATATTTTTTTAAATATTGAATATTAATTTTAAATTAAACGTTAAACACTGACATTTATTAAATATTATTTTTTAATATTTTAATATTCAATCACTAAACTTCAATTGATAAATATGAAACTAAAAAGACACTAAGTAAACAATCATAAGATTTTGAGAGAATTAATTTCAATTGAAAATTTTAGATAAAATTATTTTACTAATTTTATAGTTTAAATTCACTTTATATTTATTTTAAATCTAAAAAATAATGCAACTTCAATTCATTATAAATTTATTCTAAACAATAAAATTCCATTCAATTTTATTAATTTAAACTAGATTTTAAATATTTTCGTTATTTTTCATAATTTATTTAAAAGAGAGCCAAAATTGAAATCTAAAAACTCTATAGCGTTTCAAAAACTTTCACTTTAGATTAATGATTAACTTGCCATTACATACTTTATTTTCTACTCCAACTTTATCAAATAATTGTCTCCATTAATTGATCAACATTATCTATAAATTTAAATATTTTAACATTATTTATTATATTAAATAACCCATTATAAAATATATTATTTTAACTGTTATAATAAATAAATTTTAAAATATTAAGATTAAAATATGATGTGAATTATTTAAATTATGAGTGTTAAAAGAAAATATTGATAAACTGACTATTATTAGCATTCCTCGTAAATAAGTGAAATAAATTCAAAAATTTCTTGATTCTTTAGAAAATAAAAAAGATAAATTCTTAAAAAAAAATGTTATTCACAAGACCTAAATGCATTATGGGTAAAATTGTAATTTTATAAAAATCCATCAATCTCTCATATTTTCTCTTCATTTTGGAGAGAAAATATAGAATGTAAAATAAACTTTATTTTCCTTCACCTTCTTTTTTCCTTCCTTTCCCAAATAAGGTAAAATTGTTTTTCTTTTTTATTTTCCACTCTTATTTTTCTCCCTTCCAAACATTACATACAAGTTATTAGTACAAAACAACATCACCTTATAATTGAATATATTATGTGATATGGGTCAAAATTAAGTTGTAAATAAATGTGTAAATTTAACTAATACAAATTACTCAAAATCGTTTTAACAAATATTCAAAATCGATTCAAGAAATATTCAAAAACAATTTGAAATTAATCGAGTCAAGCTCAAAGTAATATAGTACACTTTTTCTTTCTTAGGTAGGTGCATTTACCAAATTCAAGGTTGAATTCAACCTTATAAGTTACCAATGCAAAACAACATCACTATAGAATTGAATATATTATGTGATATGGGTCAAAATTAAGGTGTAAATAGATGTGTAAATTAACTAATAAAACTTATAAATTACTCAAATTTGATTTAAAAAATATTCAAAAACAATCAAAGAAATATTCAAAATCAAATTGAGATTAATCGAGTATAGTTCGAGCTATTCAAATAATCAAATGAGCTAAATTTCAATATCAAAATACTCGATTTGAAAGACTTGTGAGCTTAATTGAGATTATACATAAATATTACCAATCGATAATTGATCTATATCTAATTAAGTTTATTCGAACTCAAATTCAATTTATGGATTCACAAAAAAATTCTATAAATAAACGAGTGTAATCGAGTCGAACTCGAGTATTTGAGCACTTGATCAAACTCAAGCATTCAAGTACTTGATCAAGTTTGAGCATTTAAGCCCTTGATCAAACTCAAGCTTGAGTTTTAAGTTTTTAAGTTGAGATTGAGCTCGAGTCTAATAGAATTATATTTGACTCAATTCAATTATACCCCTTCATATAATCGAATCGATAGAACTTCCATATTACTTGAGATCAACTTGATATTAATCAAACCCTAAAATAATCGAGTGAACTGAATTTGAATATAAAAATACTCAACTTAAAAAACTCGTGAGTCTAATCAAGTTTAGATAATATTAAATAATTTTATTATTTTATTCTTTGAATACGTCATATTTATAATGTTATACAATCAAACTTATCGAGTTGAAATTTCAATTCATAAGTGTATAAAAAGATTTATATAAATAAATGAGTTTAATCGAATCAAACTTGAGTATTTGAATACTAAATCAAACTCAGGCTTAAAAATTAAAATTAGATAAAATTTGAGTTTTGAATTTTAAAATTGAACTCGAACTCGAGTCTGATAAGGATCGACTCGGCTATGCTTGACTCAATTACATTCCCAGATTTGATCAGTTCTGCATTCACAGAATTGCATTTCGTTTCAAAATATTATTTGCTTTAGTTTATAATCTCACGTTTTGTCACTTAAAAATAAAAAGGTGGTGATACCAATAATATCATGGCTCGCATCCTTTTTATCTGATTAATAGGGTTAAATAAAATATTATTTAACTGCTTGAATTCAATGTACTGTTATAAAAAATAAATAATAACAATATAAAATTTAATACAATTCAACATTATATATATATATATATATCAATTTCCACTCAAAACGTACCAGAAAAAAGATAAAATTTTATTAAATAAGGTGCAAGGCACTACATCACGCATTTTTTTTTTTTAAAAAAAGAAGACTTTCTCCAAAACAGTGTATGACTTTATAGAACTCTATTGCTCTTAATTTTAGTCGACACCATTGTTACGTTATGTGTAAAAACCTCTTAAAGTATAAAATCTCTTTCCCACACAACACAAAACTTGATAGTTGCTTTCCAATTTGCTATTTTCTGGCTTGCCTAATTTTTCTCTTCTGTCATATCACATCAGAATTCTCCAAATTATTCGCATATACATCGTACGCAAACCATTATATTAACGAAATCTTGCAGATTGACAGCCGAAGATTTCCCATTGGCTCTTCTGTGCTTTTAGTCACCTCAAAAAAGGCCCAAGAGAGATTTGATTTGCAATTAATTATATATATTTCATGCCACATTGGATACTAAAACACATTTCAATTCGCGGACAGAAAAAAATAAATATATGCATCTTGTAATACTACAAATACAGCCGCTTAGTTTGATACTTTCATTTTCTTTATCTTTATTCTTATGTGATATTATTTATGATTACTTTTTTTAATATTGATCACCTTTGCATCAATAATTATAATAAATTATACACATTTTTTGGGTATTATTTTAATGCTGATACACATGTTAAAATATTATAGTTTTTATAGCCTTTTAAATATGGAGTATGTGAACATATTAAAGGTGTATAGTATCTCAATAGTTGAATATATCTTTTCAATTTTTAATCAAAAATTTAGCAGAAAACAAATAAATCATAAATTTTCTCTTAAAATTTTGATTGAAAGATGTGTCAGAATGATTGATAATACTTTGCATTATAGACTTGATACTTTATTTATAAGGTGATCAAAAACATTCTAAGTCTCCCATTATTATAGTGTTTCACTATAAATGTGAATTGACCCAATCATCATCTTACTTTCCCACTCTTATTTGTACAGTCCCCTCTTATCCATATGTACCTTGGAGTTCGACTTTTCTTTGAGCTTCTAACTAATAGGCTTGATTTAATTAATTTAATTGAAAATAATGAGCTATTTTTTAATTAAATTATGGCGCAACAACTATATTTTGATATAATATGAATACAAATATTATATTACATTGTTTTTTGTTATTAAAAAAAACAAATTTGATTCTTTCTTCGAGATGAAATGAGAATGAAATTGGATGGCTATTTCATGCCTAGCCTGAACATTATATTAAAAAAGTAAATATAATTTCAACAAACATTCAAATAATATGAACCATATAAAATAAATAGAAATCGTATTTTAAGAGTTGGAGCTCATTTTAAAAAGTGGAAAATAAAAAATTCTAATTGTAATTCTTTCTTTTAAATAATTTTTTTTGATATTATAAATCAATATATCGGTGATAAACTCATTTTTTATTCATTTTTTTAATTTTTTAATAAAATAAATTATTTTATCTTATTTGTTAACTTTTTATTTATTTTATGTCTTGTGTGAGAGTTTTTATTTAGGTTTGTTATTTTATTTCTCTTCGTGAAATTTTTTTTGGAGTTTTGATTATTTGAGATCAATTATTTAATAGTATATGATGATGTATTATTGAGTATCATCTCTTAAATTTATTATAAAATATTATATAAATTTCAGTTTATATTATCCTATAACTCTATATCTAATGCAGATCTCCATAATTGATAAAAATATAAAGTGGTTAAAGAAGATTCATGATGAAAATAAAATTGTGAGTTTATAGCTAAGTAAATGTGTCATTATAAGTAGTGTTGAAGATTAATTTGATGTTAATACTCTAGATTATAAGAATTTTTTTAAAATAAATGTCATAAAACTATTTATGAATAAAAATATTTCTATTATTTTTTTTTAAAAAAATTGCATTCCATTTCCTCTTATGAAACCAAATATGGTTAAAAATTGAAATCCTCTGGTCCACTGCCACATGGTTTCTTTTTCCCTATAGTCTAAGCATCAATTTGAGCTCCTCCTTTCAAAGCTATGCCTTCAAGAAATAATAATTAATCAAATTAAAGAATGGTGTTTTATTCTACTTCTTAGATCTAAAAGCTTTAGCTGATTTAATTTAAGTTTCAACTAACTTTATTTTATTGAAATGATTAAGCATGATGCATTCTGTCGACATAAACTACTCAAAATGAAGCACTAAATATGGAAAAATAAATTATTAGACTGAACGAGTAAAGCACATGGTACCAGCATCAAGTTCCTAAATATTGATTGGAATTAAATATTTCTCGTCAATGAAAATTCCAAGGATCAACATAGAGTGCTGAAAGCTTTTAGTCGTTATTAGAAAGCAGAATATTTCCGCCTTTATCTGATAAAATTATCTTTTAGCTTAGCCTTGTGGAATCTACATTATTTAAGGGCATTTGATTTCTCCCTTTCCAAGGATATAACCGAAAGATTTGGCCGTCCAACTTTTATCTAACATGTTTTTGCAACTTTGGGATAAAATGGAATCAAGTTCTTGTCAAACCCCTCTTAATTCTACCAGTATATATGCCCTGATCATCAAAGCACAAAAATGGGTGATGAAAAGCAAGAGTTGACATCTAGATTATAAATCACTGGACTTTGAGTTTATCAAGTACTTAACCAGGAGACTCGTGGATTATGCATCAGAAAGAAAGCAACGAGATACCAATGTTAGGGTTCACATTTTATTCCCCATATATGCAATGCAACCCATCCCTTGTTGCTTATTTTTTATTTAATCTTCAGTCAGTTGATTAAGGTGAAGATGGCTAGTAATAAAAAAAGATCAGGAAGATAAAGATTGCATAAGGATGCAAGACATACATGTGAAAGATAGTTTGGCAGGCCCAAAGAATTTTTAGTAGGCTCAATAAAGAATTTTTATTGATTAACCAAATATAAATATACTCACAAGAATTTTTTTTTAAACAATGCATTCACAAACTAGGCTTTCTTTTTAGTCACTCAACACTATTTCTTTCTGTCTATTACAAATGCAAATTTATGCCTCCAGTCGGCATTATATATATATATATATATTAGCTATTTATGATAATTTTATTGAAAATAAAAAGTGTCCAAAATAATAAAAAATTACATACACTAATAAAATTATTACTTAAATCTTGAAAATTATAATAATTATGATACCATAGTATAACACTGCACATTATGGTGTTCACAATAACTAATTAACCGTGTCAACAAAATAGCTAATGAATTAGCCGCTACCGATTCATCATCCAAATGACCAGATTCTAGTGGTCAACTATGGGGGCTAAGCTTGGTTGAACTTTTCTGACAAAAGAGAAGGTTCACAATTAAGCGATTTAAGAATTTGATTGCGTCACGTATCTACTCCATCGATATGGGTTCGACGGTAATGACCTTTTTTTTTATAATTGCGAGTACTTAACCTGCATCGGGAAATTTTCCTCAAAAAAAAAAAAACCTGACCCAGGAAATGAACAAAAAGGCATCTCCATCATTCAAAATGTGATGATCAAGAAAGAAAGAAAATTAATACTCCCTCAGTCTCCATCATTCAAAATGTGATGATCAAGGAAGAAAGAAAATTAATATTCTCTCCGTATCAAGAAGTCTGACACCATTCATTTTTTCACATTATTTAAAAAAATATTTAATATATTATCAACTCACAATTTATAGTACAATTTCTCATTTATATCGTTAATTATATTTAATAAGAAAAATAAATATATTTTTCTAATTTAGTAATTAATGATGATAAATTAAAAAAATTGTTTATAAATTTTTTAATTTAATGAAAGTGAGTATCCATTTTGAGGCATCTCAAAAAGGATTAGTAGACAATCTTTTTGGGACAAAGAGAATATATATTTTGGTGTTATGTAATGAGGCTAAAAAATTAATAATCTTATTTTCATTGATCATTAACAAACACAGTAGGAAATTTATATTAATTACTCAATAATCTTTATTTCAGTTTGTGACTGAAAACAAGATGTATAATAATAGCATGGTTTAATTAGATGACTCAAAATTATATGGTTTTTGCAAGAGAAACGGAAGCCCTTGTGAACATAACAGAGGTTGATTTTGTCAAAATTTGGTCAGAATCCTTGGAAAATCAGAATCTTACCTTTAAGTCTTGAGGCATTGTACACTGGAATAGTAAAGGTCATGCTAACCAGTCCAACCTCCTTAGTGATATTTCCTGTAACAAGAAAGTAAAACGTGCATGACATTCCTTATGACATTAAGATTCTGTTTCCAACAAATCTATAAAACAAAAGTATAGCAATCTTTTAGTCTTACCATGCATCTGTTGTGAAAATGTCAGTTTTGCACAAAGCATATGTTCCAATCCGCCAACAATCTAAGATGTATGCATGTATGAGTAGTGATTCGTTACTGCAGTGAATGCATACTCAAAGCATATGAATAAAAGCACAAATTTATAAGACAAGAAAACAAAGAGTATTTTTGAATGTAGGCACATTACCTTCTTCATACCCTACTGCAGTCCCTCACTTGATCACTTGAAATCAATGGCGTTTCCAACTGCTCCAGGCTTAACAAAACTAATCTAAAAATTTGCACATATATATATCATAACTGCTTATATCGATATAAATTTGATTTCAGTAAAACAGG
This sequence comes from Omphalea diandra, assembly GCA_949677035.1. Lineage (NCBI taxonomy): Eukaryota > Viridiplantae > Streptophyta > Magnoliopsida > Malpighiales > Euphorbiaceae > Omphalea > Omphalea diandra. The sequence continues at coordinate 35,654 of CATIWR010189424.1, forward strand.
TCTTTTCCTTTCTAATCAAGTGTTTTGCTTCAGGCCCATCCACCTGCCCAGTGAAGTTGTGTGAAAAGCTTATGAATTTTCACTGATATTAATGAAAGCATGCAAAAGCCATATATGTTACATATTCTCACCCCTATTACACAAAAACATACTTTCGAATTTTTCTTGCTTTACACCTTGGCCACATTCTCATAATAATTACCATAGGCTTTAAGTGAATACAAACAAAAATCAGCTAGGATGGAAAATCTGATTAAGCTTTCTCAGAGGGAAATAAAAGAGTAGCTGACAACATACCACATTGGAAAATCAAATATTGATGAAAAAGTAGAATTTTCTCAACAACTATTACAATTCATCCAACTTAAAAATTTGTGATAATACATGACTGATGACTTCATCCTCTCTTCTTCTACCCCATTTCTTTAAATTAGATTTGGCATTTTGTTATGACCATATTTTATCATGAAATTGATCAAATATGTGCAGGCACCTACAGTTGAATAGCAACTAATGGAAAGTATTGTGTGATGTTATTTGTGAACCCGTACTGTGTGTGTGAAAATGTGAATTAAAAGCCAAACAAACAGCAGGGAATTAATCATTTTGCTGAAAGAAGGTATGGCTGAGCTAGTCCACTGATCATTCATCCAGGATTGCATACACATTTTACATATTGTGGGTAGAAATACCTGCTAATATATACTGGCAGTGGCATCTCCACAATTATACTATTTGCAGCAATACTGAAGGAGAATTCAGCATGCAGTTTAATGATAAACTTCGGCCTGAAGGAAAGTAGTGCAGATCAAGAAAAGACCAGATTTGAGTGCCATGGGTTTATTATTATTCATTCAACTATTTTGCGCAGGGAATGTGCACTTAGAATTGAAAATGTCAAGCTGTAGTCAGCTTAAGAAATCCCACTTCTTCAATTGATACATTAATACAGAAGGGAGGTCTAAACTCCTGAGTCATGCGGTAAGTCATGAAGAAAATTCACCATCCGGTGCTGCCTGTTAGAGAAAAGAAAATAACATTTCAAATAAGTCAAAATCATATTAAAAAGGTACACATTATGTGTTGCGCCATCTATTTGTACTCACCAGAGTCAAAGTTCTATCAATGTGAAAACTATCAAGATGTAATCAGTGCCCCAAGGGGTGAGCAAAAATCGGTCTGGACCGAAAAAACAGACCAAACCGAGTTGGTTCAGTTCAGTTTGATCCTTTAATAAAATTGGTTCGGTTATAATTTTTAAAAAATTTTGGTTTTCAGTTCGGTTTTTTATATAAAAAAACAAAAAAACCGAATTAACCAAAGTTATTGATAAATCAAACTAATTTAAATCAAACCAAATTTAAAATGCACGTAATTTAATTGAACCAAACCAAACTGATTTGTAGGTGTGGTTCGGTTTATAGACACATAAATTTTGGTTTAATTGGTTCGGTTAAGTTGGTTTTTTCAAAATTTTCGGTTCAGTTCGGTTTTAAATATATAAAATTCAGTTTATTAAATTTTAGTAAAACAACAGAATTGAATTAACCGAACCAACCATTTGCTCACTCCACGTGCTGCTGTAATATGCAGCAACAAAGATGTGACAAGTTGAAAAATTTTTGCAAACCTTTTTTCTCAGAATAGTACAACCAAGAAATTGCTAAAAATTATTGTAAACTACCTCAGCTATTAACTTCTAAACTTATGAATAAAAATCAGAAGCAAGTATAGTATTGTTAAATAACCATCCACTACAAAAGTGGTCTCAAACTGTAAGAAATAAGGAATGATATGGCAAGTCACTTTGGATCATGTATGAGCCTCACTGACACCTGTAATGACCCTCGAATGTGAAATTAATAAGTCTGAGTCAGTTGGATTAGGCATTTCACTGTTTCGAAATCTGTTTATGATCAGAGAGGCACTGTATGTTATTAACAGCAAAACTTCTTGATTAATGCATTTCCTGACTGAATCAGTTAAGACTATCTGGTACACAGGTCATCTACAGGTGATAATTGGCTATACAAACACAAAAGCCTAGTCTCCTCAATAGCAAAAGAAAATAAATTTAAATTTAAAAGGACAAATTTTAGTTTTTCACTTCAAAATTTTCAATACATTTGGCTTATCCCGTCCTCCATCTGCAATACCAAGAAGCAGATGGCATCACAGTGTTTAGAAGGTTCCAAAAACATATCTATGCATTAGAGAATTACCATAGATTGGCTTTCCACCTCTTTCGATACTTAGGTCACTATTAGCACAAGCCGAATTTCTGGGTTGCCAATAAGATAACTCTTCATTTGGATAGTGCCCCCAATCTTAAATACTCACACTAGAGATGAATGTAACACTTATTTTCTCGATTACGTCTACAAAAATTTCCTGTCTTCCTGCCAAGAGGTTCATTGGTTTACAAACTGTTCCAGGCATTCTTTTGGCCTCTTGCTGCAAGTTTGAAAGTTTGATTAACATATATGCTCAAATAATAATAATAACAACAATAGAGTCAACCAGAATGAAATTGCTTATATAAATTAATGCCCCAAAGATGGCAGAAGGACCCGAGCTTGGCAAAGTGCAGCATCAATAACCAATATCCTTGGAGAAAAGTACATTCAAATCAGATTAAAGTTAGATAATCATTGATAAGCTTTTGAGTTTCAAGTTTATAAGTGAAAAGTCTTGAGCTTTGGCAACAAGAAAATTTTCATAACTTGTGAAAGGAAAAATTATAAACATAGGTCTAGCTACAAATTCAGTATTAGGAATACCTTTTTTGCTTCAATATCAAAAAAAGAAACAACATGCAGAAACTTGAAAAAAAAAAAAAATTACTTACAATGATTAGTCCAAAATTTTTGTGCCAGCAACTCTTCATTGAAAACACCAAGATAATCTTTGATTACACATGCATTTCTTTGAAGAAATTTAAGAAAAAAGTGATATGAAGACATAAGCACCTTGTCATTGCGATAAATAGCAAGCCAGTAACTTTGACATGAAAGTAGTTCACACCATCCACATGCTACAGATAATAAAGATTAGCAAAGATGAAATGAGCAAGCGCTGGTGAAAGAAGGTATAGATTCAATCGCAAGCTAATTAATACTTCTCCAAAAGTGGCACTTAATGTCCAAAGGAGATTAATGGAATGAGTTGACAGGATATGATATTTTTCATATGGCCATAGATAGGATAGGACTATCATCATCACCCATTTGCTCACTTAGAAACACAACATTTGAATAACTAGCAAGTATATATGCACTAGTGGAATGGCAACCACTCTAACCACAATGATTAAATATGAAGGGCAGTATGCCTAAATGCAATGCTGCTACTCATCGACACTGGTTAACACTTGCTAAAGGTTACGATTTCTATGAATTTCCGCTCGAAACAATTAGAATCGAAATTGAACAAGCTTAGACTTGTAAACTTCTCACACCTAGAAGCATGGCATCGGCCATCAACTCTGCTCTAGCTACGCACCTATGTGCAAAAAATGGAGAAACCAGAAATTAATTTAAGCACTAATAAGCTGAGCATATACATGGCCGATATGAGTTTAATGTAAGAAAATACGTACAAGGACAGTTGGGAGCGACCCCTCCTTTATCCTCTTTCAAAAAACTTTATTTTGCGGAAAAATATTTCAGCTCTCTCTTTCAGCACCTTACTTCCGTCTGCATTGCTCAGCGAACTGAAAATTCAAAGCAAATTAAGCTAAGTTAGAGACAATTAACAATGGTAACTTACAAATAGAAAGATACAGAAGAGAGAGACCTAACAGTCACGGAAGACGATGTTATCCCCTCTCTGGGACAGCATCAACGAACAACAACGGTGAGATCACCATTCTCTTTCACCATGATTGCGTCGCTTCACTTTAAGGGAACTTTTGGATTCCCTACACAGCCACACATGGGATCAAATCTATGTTTTAAGCGCCACGTTGGCATTAACTGACAAAAATGAGCGCACACTTTATGCCCTTAACGGCATCGCGTTGGATTTTAAGTTGGACCAAACTTAGTGGGTCCTCCCTGGTTGGGTTTACGAGCACGGAACAAGCCCGAAAGAATATGCTAGCCACGTGTCCCATCTCTTAGGTCATCGTCGGTGGAGATATTCTTTTTCCACTTAAGAAATTTAAACGTCGTCGTTCCAGGGATCCTTTGAACTCGACACGTCACCGCAACGGATAAAACGAAAACTATCCGTATAGGGTGTTATTACACTTGCGGGACAGAAGCCTAAAAATATCTACATTTTTATTATTATATTACTACATAATATGTGGATCATCTCCTCATTACTATTATTATTATATAGTATTTGTCTTTTGCTTTTGTACCCTACTCTGATCGCGACGAGATAACGGATCTTGATCGCTTCGAAATTTCATAGAAGCCACCGTTGACAAACACAAACAACACACTTCACTACAACAGATCGAATACGAGGCCCTTTTAGCCTTATAGTTTCTTCACATCGGCAGAAATTGATGCAACTATGGCGCGAATTTGAGTGAGGCGCTGTGGTTCCGGATGAAATGAGCCAATTCGGTTGACAAAAGATGGGTTTTACGATAAACTCGGAATGAAATGAGTTTCTTTGCTGCCTGAGTTCTGATTGTAAAGTTGATTTTTTGGATAAGAAACAACTTCACAATATCAAAGGTAAGTTCTTTATTTTAGTTTTGTTCCTTTTTCTTTACTTATTTTCATGATTTTTTTATGGGTTTCTTGTTTTGCACAGTTATATTGTAGCTAAAGGTTTTTAATTGTGGGGTTTGTTAGTCTAATTATGGTTCTTTAAATGGTGCGATTGAGCATGCTACGGAAATTATATATGTATATCCATATTCTTTAATGGTGCTTTTTGACCAAAGCATGAAGGACTTGAAAGTCTCCAGTCAGAGAGACTTTGCTATTGATTTTATTAGATGGTTAGGCCTCGTCTTTGGATGGTAAAGTTTGTGTATTCACATGCTAGATTACCATATCATGGTTCGTTTTTTGGGTTTTGAGGAACACATTAAACTGGTTACTACAGACTCAGTTTATAAGTTTTGTAATTGTATGATCAATGTTTTCTCTTAACATTGACTCCCATTTTCACTAACTTGCAGTAAATGGCTACTCCGGTTGAGCCTCCGAACGGGGTTAGAATTCAGGGAAAGCACTACTATTCCATGTGGCAAACCTTATTTGAGATTGACACCAAATATGTGCCCATCAAGCCTATTGGTCGAGGAGCCTATGGGATTGTCTGCTCTTCTGTCAACAGAGAAACCAATGAAAAAGTTGCAATAAAAAAAATACATAATGCTTTCGAGAATCGTGTTGATGCGCTGAGAACTTTACGAGAGCTGAAGCTTCTTCGACATCTTCGACATGAAAATGTCATTCAATTGAAGGATGTAATGATGCCTACCCATAGAAGAAGTTTCAAGGATGTCTATTTGGTGTATGAACTCATGGATACTGATCTCCATCAAATTATTAAGTCTTCTCAAGCACTCAGTAATGATCACTGTCAATACTTCCTATTCCAGGTATCTATATGCTAGCACATTACTGGAATGAATGTTCCCTTAAATAGACCTGGTGCTGAACTTGAAGAGGAAAGGTAGCTTTTTGGGTAATTGAAACTGACTGATGAACTGTTTTGTGAAAGATTTAGCTAGGTTTATTTTAAAAAAAAAAACTGCCTGGAATCATCTCACTACTATTTCAATGTGCAATTCTTGATTTTCCTCACACTGGCCATTAGCTTGGCAACATTATGCAGCTAGAAATTAATCCAGTGGTAACATGTAGGATTTGCATGTTATAACTGGGAACAATATTAGATATGCTTTGATGTGTGGTCTTGTTTTAGCATCATTTGTCTGAACTTCTTAAATTGCACAACGTATTGGTTATGACATAGCTTTTGTGATAATCAATGCAATGATTTGAAGTAGGGCTAGCATTGTTACAACCATGACATTAATATGCTCTGATTTGAGATGTTCTTGTACTGATCGTGTGACTATTAGCATCAGAAATCATTTTGTATTAGCTTCAAATCTTAAATGGTGCTTTTAAGATAATTTTGATCTCAGATGTAGCCCTTGAAGAAAACTTCTTGCTTAGTTATCATGTTAGTTCCTTTACTTTGGATGCCTGAATCAAGTTTCAAGTCAGGGAAATGAGATTATGCTGCACCAGTTTAACTAATTGCTGGAGTCGCCCTGATGGTGAAAGGTGTGTGTTTATTTTAGTGGTAAGATTAGTGGCAATGGCTAAAGAAATCTGAAGTAGCATTTGGGAGAAACATATTCATGATGGATTAACTTTCTAGAAGGTTTTTAGTGCTCTCCTAAAGAGTATAGCCCATGTAATCTGTCTAGCATTGTGCCAGATAAAACATTAGGGTGGAATATTGTTATAAATAATGTTGGCTGTCAGATATCATATATGATGGTGTATTTTTGGTAACAAAGTAACCATAGACTTCACCGTATTTTTTTTTCTGTTTACAATTCAATATTTCCTCATGTTCTAGATTCTGTTAAAAAGTTAATTAAGAGTCTGAAAAGTTTGTTCTAAGGGTCGCCTCATCTATCTCCAAGGGAAACATGGATGCACGGAGATCTGGTTGTGTCTCTATATTGGTTAGCTGTGTCTATGATTTGTGGTTTGGCTGGTTGAGATGTTCTACTATAATTGTTGAAATTGCTTGTTCATTGCCTTTAGCTTTTCATTGCTGAGTCTGTTCTCACCTATTCGTGCCACAGTAGATAAAATGAATGCAAGAGGCTACTAACCTCTTGGTTACTTGGACCTTAAACCATATATGCATTCTTGTCTGGTTTAATGTTTCAATGTGTGATAAATTTCAACACAGCCAAAATAGTTGGAACTGACCATTTAGTTACTTGGAACTTCACCTATATATACTTTTCTTGTTTAGTTTAATATTTCAATGTGGATAAATTCACAACACCTATTCTTTAGATTTTTATTAGCATAAGCCTTTTTGAGTTGTACTGAGTTCATACTTCTTGGTGCAGTTGCTCCGAGGTCTGAAGTATCTTCACTCAGCAAACATTCTCCACCGGGACTTGAAGCCTGGAAATCTACTTATTAATTCAAACTGTGATCTAAAAATTTGTGATTTTGGGCTTGCACGTACTAGCAATGTCAAAGGGCAGTTCATGACTGAGTATGTTGTTACTCGCTGGTATCGAGCTCCAGAACTGCTCCTTTGCTGCGATAACTATGGGACATCCATTGATGTCTGGTCTGTTGGATGTATCTTCGCAGAGCTTCTTGGCAGGAAACCTATCTTCCCGGGCACAGAATGTCTCAACCAGCTTAAACTTATCATCAACATCCTTGGCAGCCAGAGGGAGGAGGATGTCAACTTCATTGATAACCCTAAGGCCAAGAAATACATTAAGTCACTTCCATATTCCCCTGGAACTCTTTTTTCTCGCCTGTATCCTAATGCCCATCCAATGGCAATTGATCTGCTGACCAAAATGCTTGTTTTTGACCCATCCAAGAGAATAACGGTTACTGAGGCACTCGAACATCCTTACATGTCCTTACTGTATGATCCCAGTGGCAATCCTGCAGCCCAGGTCCCTATCGATCTTGATGTAGATGAGGATTTAGGGGAGGAGATGATAAGAGAGATGATGTGGATGGAGATCCTCCATTACCATCCTGATGCAGCTACAGCCAACGGTCAGTTGCACACCTGAACTCATTCCTTGCTTCTGCAAAGGCGTAGGGTTATTTTGCTTTAAACTAAGGAAGTTTTTGTTGGTTATACTATTTAGTTCTTTTATTTCTCTTCGCTGTTGTACCTTTTGCTCTTAATAATCTTAACAAAGAATGTATCAGTCAGATGTACCTTCAATGTATGATTCAACTAACTTGTTTTAAAGGCTTGTCAATGAGCTTCAGCTCTGAACATTATGTGGCCTTTTCAGTTTGTATGTAGGTGTGCCTTCGTAAGAGTATGGGAAAACTTTTGTTGTATGTCAGGATATCTAAAACGTATTTCAATGTTGTCATGATAACCGATCTTGCATGAAGAGAATTTCCCCTGCGGGGTTTTGAACATTTAGCTTATAAAGGATGCTTTTTCTCCCAGCCCGGCCAACTCATCTTTGTTCTTACTTTAGGTTTCAGCAATCATCATCTTCTTTTAATTCGGACACCAAGTTTTTTTCTAAAATAGTTCTTTCAGATTTAGTGGGTTTACATAAATATAAAGATTATTTTCTTAGTTATGTAGTGTTATTTTTGAGCTGTTCTGGGGAACCTATTTTTTTTTTTAAATTTTTTTTTTGTATCTCATATAAAATGAAATCTATGTTTTGGGACTTTTTTTTCTCCATTCTCTGCAATGGTTGAAGATTTAGATTTGCTCACATGCCTTCCTTCTTGAAACTTGATTTTGGTAGATATTAAAGAGAATGGAGGACATGGAGCTTGAGTAATAGATGTATTCTCTAGCACCAGAAAAGTTTAGAAGCGTTCATTTATTCTTACACGGTAATAGAAGAGATGAAAATCTTCGAGTGAGTCATGGCACAATCAGATTCTAATCTTCGCATTTCTGCGGTGTTCTAAAAAATGCATGTCATCATTTGAGTATATTAAAAAAAAAAAAAAACACTTATTGAAAATTGAGTGACAAGTCCAGCAAGCAACCAATTTTTCCATTTCTAATATGTATGTTCGATAATTTGTGTTTTGTGTGTTCTGTGAAATCTGGGGGAAAAAAAAAATGAAGGTACATGTGGTCCCTATCTTTGTTCGGGCTGCCTCCTTAGCCGCTAATCCCATTGGGATTACATTTTAATGGGCCAGGCCGGCAGAGCCCAATTTTACACAATAGGATAGTGAAGGGATCTAACCCATCTACTTACTAATGTCGGTTGTCTATTAAAAAAAAAAGTAATAATATGTGACCGTTGCTATTTAAGAATGGATGTTAAAATTTAAATTTTGCTAATATAATCTCTTTTAATAATTTAAAAAAAATGGAGTGTTAGATTCTTGCAATAATCTTAATGACAACTTATTATTCTGTTTTTTTTTTTTTTAAAAAAAATTGTTTTTAAGTTGATAGATTAAAAAATGAAATGAGTTTTAATATTGTGTTTAATACAAATAAATTTTATAATTTTTTATGAAATTCATATATGAATCCATATTTTATGCATTTGACAAAAATAAAAATTCATTTAAAATTCTATTTCATTAAATTCTTAGAACTAACTATAACTAAACCAACCTTAAAATTACTTATAAAAAAACCAAATTCTTTCAAATTTAATAAAAATTTTGCAAACCAATTCTAAAGTTTTTTCATCATAATAAGAATTAAAATAGATTTTTTTTTTCTCTTACTCTTTTTTTCTCTTTCTCTCTTCTCTCTTTACTATATTTCTCTTCTATTTTTTTTGTATTTTTTTTATATTTGTGAACATTTAAAAAAATAACACAAAGATATTTTATAAATAAAATGTTTATTGAATTATATACTTAAACTAAATATAGAATTAAAATGAGTTTTATTTACATTTTATAGTATACTAAATATAAAAATTCATTTATAAATGAATTTTATAAAAAATTCATTTTCAAATAAAATGAATTTTAAGTTAGAAGTAAACTAAACACTACAGTATTACATTAACATAGAACAAAACTGTGTTTATAAAGTTGTATCAAATGAGGCTACAATTTGATGCTTAAAGAGATCTTCAATTTTTTATTTGGATCCAAAATCTTGGGATCAGTAAGTACAAGCAAAATAACTTGTACAAAGATAAACCAAGCAAAGAATATATCCTCAAAATTTACTCTTAAATTGAATTTAGTCTCCATTGACTCGAAAATGTATACTCATAATAAAAAAGAAAAATATAAAGTAAAGGGTTAGTCTGTATGTGATTGTATATTATAAGCGCCTAATAAATTAAAGCAAGTGATTTGGCCAAAAACAAGGGGAAGCTTCGCATCAGCTCTTGATCAATGAAAAAGCTAGTGACAGATACAAAGATTACAATTCTTTGTCGGGTTATGGTGCATATTTTCTTTCTACCGCATGCGTAATATTAGAAATTCAAATGATAGCGAAGACAGCAGCCAGCAGCTTTTGACTCCTTTGACATCAAACCTTTGCAGCGTGCATGAATCTTACTGTTAGTCACTGTAGTATATTTTAAAGCAAGATCTAGCACACTAATTAATAATGTGGTTCTTGTTGATTTTGAATTAATATCCCTTAGAATTTGATTATATTTACGTCTTTTCTTTTCTTTTGTAGAGGTTCGTTTGCTTTTGCACTTATTCTTTAACGAAATTTTGATGGCCGCGGTTCTTTGTTTAAAGTAGAACGTATCAACGAATCTGACTCTTGGTTTGGGCATCCATCTTTTTCGATAGGTTAACTAGCGTTTCAATCTTAATACATATCAGCTTCAAATAGAAGGTAACAAATTAAATATGGAAAGGGGCAAGAAACCCCTAGGGTTTGGTCTATGATAGTCATTTTATAGCACTCTTGTTCCATGCACGTACGATTGGGTTCTAATGGAAGGAAACCCTTTCTCTTTTTGTGCTTTTTGAGACCATATATTTGAAGGTTAGGGTCGTAAAGAGGATTAAACTGACGAATGATTTTTCCATGGATATTAAAGCATGTCTATCACATGGGCGGGCGAAAAAATATTGCTGATGACTTGTCTTCTGTTTCATCCTTTAAATCTACTAAAGTTACACTATCACCTTTGTTTGGTTCACAAATTTATGAGTTGAGCTTCTTCTTGTTCTTACTGACTTCGCAAATGACAATAAAAGAAATATATATATATATATATCAGGCTTTCCAAATTTCAATTTCATGATGCATTACTGTTAAGAGTTTGACTAACTGGGTAGCAAGAACTTATTGACAATGATTTTTTTTTATATACATATTTTCTGCTTAAGAGTTCAGTCTTGATTTTTAGTCATTAGTTCGTGAAATTCACCAAACTTTAGTTATTAGAGCAATGTTTAATGAAAATTATTAGATAAATTTAAAACACTTGATAATTTTTTATGCTTTATTGATTGCTTAAAAATATAATTCAATTCCAATATTTAACTATTAATTACCAGATTTAATAATTCATCGAAATGATTAACATTTTGATGTTAATCAAAATTAATAGAACTCAATTAGTTTTTATTGTTTATTTATATCTTTAAATTAAATGAAAAAGATCACCTAATCAGTTCTTTTAATTATTCTATTATTCTATGTTTTTTGTTTAGCAAAGTTTTATGCCATTAATTTATTGCTCCCTGGCCTCGAAAAGAAATTCACTATTAAAATTTGATTTGTAATGTATGTGGCACTACTGAGAAAGAAATTTTCACTGATTAGATTTATCACGTAAAAGGGTTATCATATAATAAGAAAAAATTTACATAATATATTTTAGATATATAAATTTATAAAAAAATATAAATTATCACCAATAAAATAAAAAAATCTATAAATATTTCTTTTCTAGTCAAACGGTTTACCATCCTATTCAATGAATCTAATCCGCATTAAAATTTGTCTTGTTGATGGAATGGTTCTTGTTTAATATCAGGGGGGGCAACAACGTGGTAGCTAGCTTGGGGACATTACTCCACCAAACTTTTCAAATTTTTATTTTTTATTTTTATATTTCATAGAAAGTTTTTCCTTTAAAAAAAATTAAAATTAACTCCTCAAATTTCTTAAAAGTTTGTTTTGAATTTATATATTATTTCAAAATTTTATTTACTACCCACATAATATATGTATTATTAAAAACATAGGTATAACACTAGAAATTTTGAAAATTTTAAATATTAACCTCATTAGATTAATTCTTATTGCATTTTTTTTTTAATTTTAGTTCTGCCTCCAAATATACATGTGAAAAAAAAAAGAAAAAGAAGATAATTAGGCACTCAAAAGTATTTGGAAAAGCAAATGGCAAAGCCTCTGAAGATCATTACTTGGAGTTGGACAGTAAATGTCATTCAATATGTTGTTTTGGGCCCCCAATTTCAAAAGCTGCAATTAATTAATGGACCCTACAGACCGACCAGCACTTCGCTTTTGTAAAATAGCTCTTCCCCAACCCCAAGCCCATCACCACTTGTCTTTTTTTTTTTTTTTTTTTTTTTTTTTTTTGTAAAAAAAAATTCTTCAAATAAAAACATTAAATTTCATTTCATCAGATTAAAATCACAACTGAACGATTATACACCTAAACCACCGCATAACTAATTTAAAGCCATTGAAGTTGTTAAGATACTTGTAAATGATACCCACAGTTAATCAAATTAATCAACTAGTTGACAAAATAATTTCTTAGATATATTTTTGTTTATCATAAAAAAAATTTGGTAAATTCTATGATAACATATATATATGTGTTGTTGTTACAAAAAATTTTAAATTATATGTATAATTTAATAAAAATAAAAATTATCTAAAACGATAAATTATTACACATTTAATAAAATTATTTCTAAATATTTTTAAAAATTATATTAATTATGATATTGTAATAAAATACCGTATACTGCGTTATAGCGTTCATTAATTAATTCATACTCTAAAATCATCCAAAAAAATTATAATTAATAAATGCACAAACTAAGTATAGAGTGTGCACCTTTGAACTTACTCAATACTCATGAAGAAAGTAATTTGAATTGGAGAGAGGAGTCTGAGACTTGCATTTCGCCATAAGCAAGACAAAAAATTTTGTTGATCATACTGGAAGTTGATATCCAAATTAAATGATGAGACCAAGGAAGGAACTTGGGGAGGAGTATATTCGTTGGGCACCACATTGAATATTCTAGGGCAATTATAATTAAACAGGGTCTTTTAGCTAAGCGGCATGACATGATGGGGTCATTGATTGTCTTCCATGGGCAAACACTTTCAATTTGTTTCTCTCTTTTTCTTTTCTTTTTTTTTTTTTTTTTCTTCCTTCACAATGAAAGGTTTCATTATAACTTATCAAAAAAAGAGAACGTCGAGTGGTTTTCGACATGAAAAGCAAAAGCTTGTAACTTAATCCTGTCAAGCAAAGCATGGATGATGTAACCATAATATGTTGCTTTTTCCCTTTACTTTTTTTTTCCCCCACCAAGAATGCGATAGACGTCTATACCAAAGGGAAGAATTGTTAAGTAGTCATTGGCAAAAAAGATTGCTTAATTCTTAATTAACTATACCGTAACAATTATCTATATGTATGAGAAGCAAAGCAACGGAAATGAACTCAGCTTGGAGCCAAATATATATATATATATATAGATCAATCCTGGTAATGATTATTATTTTCTCGATCGGGACGTGCAGAAAAGCAAGTACAATTAGGTATTGTTCTTTAACTCTTTGGCACATGCTGATTCATTTTTGAAGCCATTTGGAATTTAAGGCACCTTTAAATTAATGGTTTGCTTCACCATAGCTCCGTTGAGTTTTCATTTTCACCAAACTTAATTAAGGCCGCCTAAAACATAACCAAATTTTAACTCTACGAACATTCATATTAGTGATGTTGGCATCATATTCAGGGTGTATATACCGTTTCAATTAGTAGGAATAATCAGACAGCACGCATATGTAAATAATAATAATAATAATATGAGTAGTATTTTGTTACTGACATCCATTACAATGACAGAGCTCTTTGAGTGGATAAGATTACTAGCTAATTAGTGCATGCCACTATGACACTCTACCGAAGTTTACATATCAGAAAAAACAAACTTTGTCGTCCTCATTCCTCAGCGTGGAAAAAGTCCCATTGCAGTATATATAGGGCATGAATGGCCATGATGATCCGTCCTTCAACTTATTTAGAATCTGTACTGCAGGTACATGGTATCTACCATTCGGTACAATTGATGCAAAGACGCCAAATTGAATACCTAAGAAAAATGCATGCTGCACAGAAAATAACAAAATTATAGTAGGCATTCGTTTTATATATACAAATCGCAAACCAAATCATGTATACCCACTACTTGATCGAATGCAGAACAGCTAAGCAACTAATTTAGTTGGGACCTCTCGAATAACTTTTAACTCTCAAATTAACTAACCCAAAAAAGGAAAATAAAGCACTTTTAAAATGTATACCGAACTCTATATATCTTAGTGCCTTACCTCTGAACTAACCTATCGTTAAAGACCTTCCCATGTGTGTGTGCCCTTTGGCACAAAATTACCAGCTTTTCTCCAAGTTGTTAACGAGGAGACCCAACTTTCAGGCATATGGATTTTGTATTTCTTTTGTGTTTGTTGATGTAAATCTAGAAAAGGGACCACATTAGCTATGTTTCCAGATCACCCCCATGGCAAGGAGCAATATAACTAGTAAGCATATCACAACTTTATGGAGCTCGCAACAATTATTGAGGTGAACTTTATATGTTTTGAGTAACCCTACTTATATTTTAGAGGCACCTTTCATCAATGTCTATGGAAACACAATATAGTCCTACTGTGTATGTCACTACGTGGGTTCATCTAACTTTTCTCTTTTTATCTAATATCTCTTATGTAGGACTTATGATTTATAGACATGATTATTTTCTGCTTCAAATTGATGATCCAATTGGCTATGTGATTAATCTAAACAGGGAAATTGTTGATGGTTGAAATTGTCAAAAAGTCTGTCATATTCATGGAATATGGGCTTAAAGAAAAACTGAACAAAATAAAATTGCAAGAAGTGGGAGTAGACTCTACATAAATTACAAAGAAGAATCATAGTAAGATCAGATGAGATATACCATCGTTTGATGTCTTTTCTTCCTTTTCTTTTACTTTATGATATATTGCCCATTGCACTCTCCTTTTTTTCTTATGTTGGAAGTGAAGAAAGTAATATCTATTTAACATAAGTTAAAAGTTTTAGGTCCTCACTCCTAATCAAAAACCAATCAAACTTGTCAATTATTGATCAATAATATTCTTTTGTTTTTCTCTTTGCTTATTATACTTTAACTTATTCGTGAGGTCACATTTCATTAAAAACTCTCCCTTTTGGTTTATGGTATCCAATTCTTTTCAGTGTTATGGAGCTCGCAACATCCTTAAATAGTAAATCATTGCATATTGTCTTTGTATTATATCGCTACTCTCCACGTACGCTATAACTTATTAATTCTTTGATGTAAAGTACTTACAAATTTATGCCTAATTTCAGATAATACGTACATGCCTATGTTTCTCTAAGTTTAGCAGTCCAGGAAGAAAGTTATTTTTTTTTATCATAAATCTCTATATCATATCTAAAAAGTTAATGCAAGAAGAATTTTACATTATAATGCTTTATTTTGATACTTATTTAAAGCATATTTTTAAAAATAATATATTAACAAAAAAATGCAGAACAAAAATGGACGAAAAATATTGTTCAGAAAAGAAAATTACTATAACCTGCAAGTTTTGAGGTTACTTATATATACTTAATTAACATTCGGTCACTTTTCAATTAAAGAAAAAAAAAAAACTATAAACTAGAAAGTCGGTAAAGCCTCAAGGATGCTGCATGCACGCATATATAACCAACATATATACGCTTTAGCCATTCGAACACACTTAGCCTCTGTTTGGTTTAGCGGTTAATGATAAATATTTCTGATAGCTGTTAGTTGATAGATATGAACTGTTTAGTAAAATTTTGTTTAGCTAAAACTGTTTATAGGTTAAATGACTATAAAGATATATTTTTTTAATATTTTAATAATTTTCTTTTAGTATATTACCCATATCATATATAAAAATTGCTATAAAATTTATATAATATATAATTGACATAGTAACACATACTGCCATTGATTAGTTTATAAAAACTATAATTCTTCATGGTGAACTAAAATTATATAAAGAGTTATGCAAAAACTGCCATTAAAAATATTATATACGTACAAAATTATATACAACGAACCAAGACCAAATAGAAATTTTTGTGTTAGCAGTCCTAATCAAATCATTTGGCTTTAGCCTGCAGCCTTAAGGTGGTGTTACGTATCTTTGGCTGATGCATCAAATAAAATTAAAAACATGTCTTTGTTTGTCTCTGGATCCAAGCATTAAACACGATAAGAACCTGTTTGTCCCTGGATCCAAAGAGAAAAACCACAAAAATTCAGCTATAATTCTTACCCATGATTTGGGGAGATCAATATATATATATATATATGACTAAGTTGGTCGTTGCTAAAGACAATAATAATGTACGCAAGACTAAAGCAGATGCTATAAATGCCTAACAATCAAACCGTCCCTTCTAATTGTTAGCCCTACTGTACCAACCATTAGAGCAGACATTCTTTTGTTTTTTTTTTTTTTTGGATTTAATTTCCTTGAAAAACAATAGTTGGATTCTAGAGCAATTGCCTAAATTACCCAACCTTTAAATTCTACGTGCGCCTTTTTTTAAAATAATTATTTATTGTTTTGCATTATTGTTATATCTATATAATTATTGCATTATTATTATATCTATATAATTAAAGTAATTGGGCCGTACCCGTTGATGAACACGTGTATAACAAAATTATTATAGCGTTTAAAAAGCTTATAAGAATTAATTAATATTGCACTATATCTAGAAGCGGAGGAAGGGTCGAGGAATTACTATATCATACAAGAAAAAGGAAAAAAATTTGAAGCGTCTTTATTTTTTCTCGGTCAAATAGGCGACTGCATTAAGATTGGGATGAGGTGGTGAAGAAACCACTTAGTAGAAAATTTACTACTGCCTCCAATTCTTCGACTCTATCAGCGTGGCTGCTGAATAATATACATTCCATTGGCTAGCCTAATTTTGTTTTAAAAAAAAATTCCACTTTTTGGTTGCAATTAAAAAGATTTTAAAAAAATGTGCGTATTGAATTTGAAAGTTGAAGCAATACAATACTAATAATTTTAAAATCTCATTTCCTCTTTATATTTAATTTTGATTTTTATCGTATGGATGATTCCTTTTGTAAATTCGTAAAATTTGTAGTTTTGAAATTGTAAAAGTAAACTTAATATCATTAAAGAAAATATTCATTTATTCTGATATTTGATTTATGTTGCTAAAGTGGATGCCGACTACTTTTTCCATTGAAGAGAGGCTGATCCAGACAACAAGGTAAGGCCAACTAGCTAAATTGAACCCCACTTGCAGATCCAGCAGCAGCACTGCAACAGTATTTATTGCCTTTTAAGTTGCGCCATCATCTCGATTCTTTGATAGGGTAAAAATGTTACTCACTTTAATTCACGAAAATTAATATATTTTAAAAATATATATATATATTTTTTAAATAATATATTTGAAATACATTATAATTAATTTAAAAAATTATCATAACATTTAAATTATAAATATTTTATATTTATATAATTTATTATTTACTATAATAAAAAATATTATAAAAATAACTTTTCTATGAGTTTTATTTATCATTAGTGATTATGATCGACTGATAATAATTAATGAAAAATATTGATAGTTAATTATGATTTATAATTTATTTTTTATTTGAATAAATTTATTAAAGATTAAAAAATAATATTTTTCTTTAAAATAGATAATTATTTTTTAAAAAAATGATTTTATTTTTTAATAAAAAATAATTTTTAATAATTACTTTTTTTAAATACACTAAAGTGAGAAAAATATATTCTTTCAAACAAATGAAGCAATTATGTGGCTTGTGGCATTTTGCTAGAAAAGTTAGATGAAGTGGGCTCCCTCCCGCTCTGCACCACTGGAAGCGTGCACGTGACTTCCACTTGCAAATCGCCAAAGCAATAATTTCTCCAAATATTATTCTTTTTTTTTTTTTAAATAACGACTGTGTATTAACGAGCAGTAAGATATGTCTCCAAAATTGTATATCATTTTATTATTTCAGAGTATTATATTTATATTTTTTTTTTCTACAGAGATTCTTCAATCAATTCACATATCAACTGAAATTAGATTTTCCTATTTTTTAAATGTCTATTTTTTATGAATAAACACGAATCCCAAATATATCGAATTATATCCATTAACTGCACTGAAAAATATATGAAATTAAAAATAATTGAACTAATTTGAATTGAAATAATAATTTGAGATGATCCAATTATATATATATAATCTCTTTTTATAAATTTAATTTAAAAAATTTCAAAAAATTGAATATTCAAATTGAATCAAACTGATCGATTAATCCTGAATATTCAAATCATGTCGAATAGAAATTCAGTCTAATTCGAGACAAATATTTTTTCATCCTGATTCAATACCGATTCCATTATTTTTTTAAAAATCTGATTTTCGATCATATTTCAAATAATTTCAAATAATTGATCCAAAACCAGATCTAATTACTTCTAACTTTTCATATCAATCTAATAAAGAGTAAATTTATTTTTATTATTTAGATTAAGTCCTGAGATTGGTATTGTATTTATATAATTAAATTGGCAAAAAATGATTGAACTAAGTAGCATTTTCCTTCTGAAATTTCTACGGAAAATTACACATTATCATTTCTATTCTGGCAATCTTTAGAAGCACAAAATGCGTGGCATTTTCAACCAATGAAACTAACATAAAATGACAAATAAACTTTGATGATATAAACAAAATTGACCCAAGAAAAAAGATAAAATCCCAAGCAATTTAGATGCATAGGCCCATATATCCAATTCTGTTATATGAAATGTCTAGATAACCCTCAGTCCAATTTAGAATTGTCCCTATATCCCCTAGATTCCCCTTGTTGCAACTTGTTACAAAAAGCAACTGCATGTTGAACACTTATATCTGTGACTTGGCGGTAAAAGCAAATAGTTTTTTTTTTTGACTTACAACTGCAGACAATAATATAATAAGCCCGAAACTGAAAGAAAGACTGGTAATGATTTGAATAATAAATGGTTTTCTGCTCACCAGTTGGAATTGGAGGTTTGTGGAAATTTCTTCTTAACCCCACATGCCTAATCACTTCTCCCCTCTCAACAACTCCCATTGGAGATTCCTATGCCCTTCACCTTTTTTCCTCGATTTATTTTAATTATTTTCCCATGATTTTCTATCATTTTCTTCTCTTCGATCGTTTTTCCCTTCCCCTTTTTTAGTTCTATAAATTGCCCTTTCAATACTCTCACAAACCTCCTCTTTTCTTCTCCTTCCCCCCTCTATAGCAGTTTTATTAGCATTTTGCCCGCTCTTTCTTTCATTTAAGGGCTGAGGTTCTGCTGGATCTGCCTCTCTAATCGATAAAAGTTCCATTTCACTGTAACAAGAAGTGGTCTTCTTGTAGCTGAAATCAAGAAAACCCTTTTTCTCCTAAAATCTTGATGCTGCGTTTTTTTTATCTTAATGTTTGAGATTCATGTCTCCAGTTCTTAGTGAAATCCTCCGTTCCGGGTTTATGATCAATTCCTCCCTCAGGCGCAGGACCCATCTCGTTCAATCTTTCTCAGTTGTGTTCCTTTACTGGTTCTATGTTTTTTCATAAATAATCTTCCTCTTCTGCCTCAATCACATATAGTATTATAGTTGCATATATATACATATATAGCTATATTACTATACATATCTACATATAAAAGTAAATCACCCAGAAAATCATTAGCTGTTGGTCCTGCGTTCTGATCAAGTTCCTAAGGTAAGATCAAGATAAAAGATCTGAGCTTCTATTGAGATTATTACTAGGTGTTGATTAAAAGAAAAAAAATTCTATATATATTCTGTTCTTCTGTATGGCATCCTCTAGTGGGAATTCCTCAGGTTCCTCTCTGCTACAGAACTCCGGGTCTGAAGAGGACATGCAGGTTTTGATGGATCAAAGAAAAAGGAAGAGAATGCAATCCAACAGAGAATCTGCAAGGAGATCAAGGCAGAGAAAACAGCAGCACCTTGATGAATTGATGTCTCAAGTGACCCAGCTAAGGAAGGACAATAACCAAATCCTTACACGCATCAATATCAGCACTCAGCACTACTTGAATGTTGAGGCTGAGAACTCTATTTTAAAGGCACAAATGATGGAACTTGGCCAAAGACTCGACTCCCTAAATGAGATCGTCAATTATATCAACACATGCAATGGGATTTTTGAAACTGATCATCATCAAGATCTCCACAGTACAGCTTCTATTGCTGCTGATACCTTAATCAACCCTCTTAATTTGATCTATCTTAACCAACCCATCATGGCATCTCCAGATTTGTTTCAGTGTTGGTGATGATGATCAAGATTTAATCTTTAGAGCAATTGGTCAATTTATGGTTGTCTTCCCGTCTTCTTCTTTGTTTTATTGATGGTGGTGTCCTATCCTGCTCCTGGTCTGAATGAGTGGAGATGATAAAAAATCAGGGCTTTTTTCCCGTCTTTTTTTTTTTTTTATCTGATCTACTGTAATAGTGAATGCTAGTTTAATTAATTAGCTCTTAGGATGAAGCAATATGTCTATGATAGAATGGTAAGAAATGGAAAATGATGATTGCTCTTTTGGCTTGTAATGGGTCACTGCAAGTATGGTGTGAAAGGCTCTGCATGTATTTCTTCACTTTGCTATTATTTAATCATAATCGTAATGGTCTCTGTGTTACTAGTGTGGGCCTTTCTCATATCTTATTCTTATATTTCTGGTTTTTGTTTGGTTGTCTATATTTCTGAACAAAACAAGTATTTTTTTTTTTTTTACCAAAAATAAATAACCAAATATAAAGTAATGCAAGAGACATGTATAAATCGGCACTATTTGAAAGGTAACTCTATTTCCAGGCAATGTATATTAGATTCTCTAACACTAGATTTTAGTTTTCTTCTTCTTCTTCTTCTTCTTTTTTTTTATGTGCATACAGTAATTTATATTATTTGTGACTAAAATATTGAAGCATTATATGTTTAATTCTTTAAGAGTATTCTAAGTATTTATAAATATCTGTTGTTTTTTTTGTTGTAATTATATGTTTCTTTAAATATGTGATTATTGAAATCTAGAAAGCTAAATCTGTTTTGATAATTAAAAGCCAACGTGTCATAGCTAAGATTTTAAGTTTAGCCTATAAGGAAAAAGTGTTTGATATAATGATGCTAAAGTTATTTTAAAATAATGAGATTTCAAGTTTAAATGTTAATTAAAATTAAATAAATAAAAAATCAAATCCATAGAAATCATATTTTATTATCTTTTTGAACAATTTTTATAAATAAAAAATTTAAAATGTCTAATTTATATGTCTAAAATACAAAATTATTTCAAGATATTTCGACTTTTTGATATTAATTAAGACTGAAGACGAGAATTAATATAATGCAAAAAATAGAACTATTATAGATCATAGAGCTCAAACATTTGAAATTTTGCTAAAAAAGATAATATAAGAAATTACTTTTAAAATCCAAAAAAGAAAAACTCATATTATTGGAAATGATCATCTTAGCTACCAACCTTAGAAAATGGCATTGAGTGTACAAGGAGTTTTCAGCATGTAGCTTAAATACACAATGAATTGAAAATTGATCCTAATGCTCAACTTGATCCCAAATTTTGACATAACTTATTTTTCATTATAAAATTTCTTTTGTAACCTTGCATGTATGTCAATAACAGAGTTCTCATTACTTATAAATACTAAGTTAGTGAGTTTTTTTAGTATTAGAGGAGATTATATTAGTGAAATTAAACCGTGACTGTTCCAACTTACCACTAGACTGAGCACATTTAACTCGGTGAATTAAATAGTTAACATTTATCTTTTACACCTTACCAAAATTAAGACATGCTAATCCTAAACAACAACAAAATCCGAGTTAACTTGATTATAATCTTTTTATTTTTCAAGTAGCTAGCTAGTGATAAAGGTGGGGCAATTTATTTTTTTAAAAAAGACACAACTTTCAATAATAAAATAATTTTTAAGGAAAAAAATCCTGTTATTTTGATCTGGATATATGTATATGGACCATAAATAAAGTGTATTGATACAAACAGTTATCAGCAAGTTTGTGTGTGTATTTTTTTTTTTTACTTTAAAACTCAAATTTGAAATTTTGTTTAAAATGTGTATATGGACTTATCATTAAATCATATCTACATATATAAATTTGTTGTGTTTATTAATTTACGGAAATGAGAATCTTATCCTTACGTATTTGATATACTTGAAAAAATATAATTTCATAATATTTTACTTATTCCGTTTTACAATATATGCCGTTTTAGAAAAATATTTTTGTTTTAAAATATCTGTCATTTACAATAATAAAACAACATTAATTAGTTTTTTTCCAAACTTATCTCGTCACTTCTCTTTCTCTTGGTGATAGAGTCAATTAAAGACAAATTATGGATATATTAATCTATATTAATGAAAATTATTTTTCATTAAATGTTTTCTTAATCTATGTGCATGACTATAAAACGATAAATGTTGTGAACGGATGAAGTATATAGTCAAATAGATTTTTTTTTTTTTTTTTTATAATTGTCTCCATCTTAATTAATGGCATATTTATATATTTTTTTCACCGTAATGAATGTTTTGATTGTTAACCTTTTTTTTTTTTTTTGCAGTTGATATTTTAACTCTGACGGTAAGTGGTTTATGTAGTTTTGCTTTTTTTTTTAAATAAAAATATGAATTTTATTTATGAAATTAATAATTATATAAGTTGATCTATAAGTATAACAATAACAATATATTAAAAAGTACGAAAATATTGAAAAAGTGAAATTTATTCATGACATTATCCAAACGAAATGACTGAGTGTTTAAAATTATAACTCAATGAAAAACATGATCAATTCAATGATTATTATAATATTTTATAGATGTAATAATAAAGATAATAATAATGATATTATATTAAAAGTGCAAAAATATTTAAAAAAATTTATTTATAATATTTTCTAAACAAAATGATAAATACTTAAGATTATAATTTGTTAAAAAGCTCACCCAAGTGATTACTAAAATTACAAATTAATACTCAATTCTGAAAACCGCGCGCCCTATACATATTCACTACACCACTTAATAATGAAATTGAGGTCAGAAAAATGAAAGATGAAAAGAGTTATTATCGTTCTTGATTATTGCGAGAGATGCCTTTTAACAATGATGCTAAGCTATATTTTAATAAATTGAAGTTCATTAATTAAAAGTGAATTTAAAAAATTTACGGATTAGACAAAGAATAGAATTTTCATAAAAAAAAGAATATATAATTCTCAAAAAAAATAATTACAATTAAATAAAGATTACATTAAATCTATATTCATAAAATATAAAATAATAAATCTACTATTTAGATGTATAAATTTGGTTAAATCTGATATAATCTATTAAAAAATAAAATAAACTATACATAAAAGTTGTAAATCTAAATAAATAAATCAGAATAATTTTTTAAAAAATATAAAATTAGATTTTATTCAGAAAAATAAAAGATAAAATAGAAAAAAAATAAAAAGGAGAGGTAAATGAGTAAAATATTACTTCTACCGGCACATACAATAGCCAGCGTATATTTGTTTTCAAGTATTGATGCTTTATTATTTATGTAACGCGTCTTGTTCATCTTTACAGTAGCCTTTTACTCTAATATAAGCTCATAAATATATTTCATTTTCTAAAAAAATAAAAATAATAACAACAGTTATTATTTAACCTACAAAAGAACATTTTGGAAAAAGAGACAAATTTTGTATTGGGTATCTTCTGTCCTATCAATTTTTTTTAAAAAAAAAAAAATCTATAACCAAATATAATTATTAAAGAAAAGAGATATTGTGACATTATGGCATCTCTTAAGATTTGTTATGATAAAATTATGTCAGACGTAGCATATTTATGTGAAATCATGTTACATAGTGAATGGTGTAAGATGCATAGCATCTTCTACTTCTCTCTCTCTTTTTTTTTTTAAAATAAAATTGTCAGGACAGAAATAAAAAAGCATCAACTTTTGGAAAAAAAATAAAAAATAAAAATCCACCAATCCCACTATTTATTTGTTTGTTTATTATTAGATCGTTGGAAGGAGTAGGGAGATAAAGATAGGTAAAAAGTTGAAGTACCAAAAGAACATATGGGAAAATATTTTCTCCGCAACCAAACACTCCGTATCAATTTCGAGTGGCAATAAATATTGTGATGGTGGCGATCAGTTTTTGTATATTGTCGAAGCCGGACAAAACCTGAAGGACAGAGCATGCATTAATAATAATTATTATTATAATAAAAGACTAATTGACCGCATTCATAATTCAGCCGTTTTGAATTGGTTCAATGTATAATGACTTAAGGATTGGACCTTATGATTGCACGTTTCAATTCTGACGGAACAAGGTATTCCATAATCAAAGTCATTGCCGCCACACAATTCACTGTTACTTCTATTAAACAAGTATTAACTGAAAGTCTTGATCAATTATATAATTGATTCAAATTAATACATATCATGTGTTGTCAAAATAGACTTCTTATTGTCAAATCACACTATATGCAGCTTGTAAATTTCATTTTTGAAATATTTTTTATTTTTTTTCATTACGAAATCAGAGCTATTTTAAAACACTGTTCGACAATTTTATTATTCTTTCATGTAATTTTAGTGAGTTCCATATAAACATATCAAAGAAAGAAAAAAAGTAATAATAATAAAGAGGAATATCTCCCCCTCCCATACCCGAAAACAAATGCCTAATTCATATCATCAAATTAACCCAAACATTTGGGAATTACCCTAACTCTAAAATCTCTAATATTCTCAAAATATGAACTATCCCAAAACTAAATTAACTGCAATTATATCGTTTCTTCAAACTGTCATGAAGATCTGCCTCATTTTTCGTCTCGTTAATTTTACCGAGATTAAAGAATCTCCGTTATTTTGTGGACAATAAAATGAAAGAACAGACCTGAAAAAAATGATATTGAGAAAAAAAAAATACAATGTAGAAAATAAGATCAAGCCAAATTAGCAAAATGGCTTAAACTTGCATTTGATCTTAAATTTAAAAAAGCACAAATTATTTTTTCACATTTTCCTAACAAATAAGAAAGAAAGCAAAATGGCAAGCCAAATTAGCCCCCCACAAAGTATAAAATGAAGAACTAAAGATGATTGTGGGCTGTCAAACCCACTGTTAGCACGTTCGACCAATGCACATTTTACATAACTTCTTTTTTCCCAGCACAGCTTGTCATGATCGTCTTTTTCCCAATTTATTATAGAATATAGTTGAGATGGAAGAAAATAATAAACTATGAGGAAATACAGGCAACTTCGTATGTTGACCCTTTTTTGGCTCCAATTCATATCCTTTAATTGTGCGTACACTCGAATTTGTTATGAGTTGTCATTGCACTTATCAAAAACTATTATTGAAGTAAATATTAAACAATTAAAATCTTTAAATATTTTTTTTTGTACTTTGAGTTTGAATACAAAATCTTTCAATTTTAAAGATAACTAAAATATTATTAAATAAAAATTTAGTAATATATTTAAACAATTTACTAACTGATAACTAGTATAATCATCGAAATTTAATTAGAATCAATCCAACAATCATTCTCTACATCCGAGCTCACTAATAAGACATTATGCAATCCAGGCTCAAATAAGTCTGGCTCATTTTTCGAATTAAAAAAAAAAGGGAAAAAGTAATTTGATGGACCAATTATAAAAAAATAAACTTGCGTCGTAGAACATAATATATTTTATTGAACAACTTAAAGATTATAATGCTTGGGTCTTTATAAGACTACAGCTAA
The DNA here is from genome assembly GCA_949677035.1 of Omphalea diandra. Classification (NCBI taxonomy): domain Eukaryota; kingdom Viridiplantae; phylum Streptophyta; class Magnoliopsida; order Malpighiales; family Euphorbiaceae; genus Omphalea; species Omphalea diandra. Next base: position 61,518 of record CATIWR010189424.1, read on the forward strand.
TTTTGACAACAATAAATGCGTTAATATGATTTTGTTATTTTTCATGACAATTTTTTCTTCTTGCACAAGATAATTCTGTAGGAACCAAAAACAAATTACTCATTTCTTTTCCTTTGACAAGGATGTGAATTAGTGGAAGAGTAACCAATACCCAAAGGCCAATGGCATTGCAGTAATAATAAAAATAATAATGGAAGGCAAATGAAATAAGTGAATAGACAAGAAATTATGTGTGTGTATATATATATCCAAAAAAAGAAGCTGAGGATGATGATTTCATTCAGTCATGCCTTTCCATGTTTGGCTTTTGATTTTTTGTTTTCAACAAGAAGGAGAATAATTCCATTGATTAAGGAGGATGAAATACATCACTAAGAATAAGTTGTTCTAAAGCATTAGGAACATTAACCAACTCGCTCGGGTTATGCAATAGGTGATCATGCTTAGAAACTCAATTAACTACTCTGTTGTTGTCCCTAGGAATAAACAAGAAAGAATACAACTCAAACTCATTCACTAAGTTTTTTTATATCATCCACCACAACCTTTATCTCCCAAGGGACAACCTATGCGTGGTTGTTAATACAGTCAATCACCACTGAGGAGTAAGACTCACAAACTATCTTGGGAAAATGAAGATAGTTTGAAAGTCTAACTGTATCCCTGAGAGTTAAGGCTTCCGTAAGAACTGGTGAAAAGTAAAGGTATCTTCTCACCTCGCCATGTATTAGCAAATCTGTTCAATCTCTACAAACCACCGCTGATACTGATCTTCCAGTATTGCAATTATTGGAAGCATTTGTATTTAACTTCACTATTCATGCATCTAGCTTCTTCCAATGTTGGCCTTGTTGAATGATATTTTTCTTTGTGCCTACCATGCCCTCATTATTATAAGAATCGCTTAATTAGGCTACCAACATGTATTTCATTTCTTTTTGCTATGTAGTGTGAGGATCGATGAGCTTGCTTGAAAGACTTTGTTAGTGCGGGCTTTCCAAATAGCCCATACTGTGTGCACCAATCGAGGTGCCTTTTGGGGGATTGTCTGCATCAACCTTTACCACCAAACACTGAAATTATCAAAATAATGCATGTTAAATGAAGACTAAGCTAGACACAAACATATATTTCTAACATGGCTACATCTAAATAACATATGGGTCATTGCTTAGGTTCGACGTCGCAAATGGAGCATAAATTGGTTGTTCTACACTTCCTATTATATAAATTATCTAACACAACAAGATATTTCTTCATACATAACCATATGAAGTATTTTAGTTTGGGAGGGATTTGTAAGGTTCATATTCCTTCTCAGGTTTTTGCTTCCATGCCATTAGATGGTGAAGAAAGTTGGGCTAGAGAATATTCCCTTTATATGTGAATAATAACTTGTAACCTTCTTTGATTGAGTACAAACCAGTTTTGCTATAATGCCATACCAACTCATCGACCTGATTTCAACCGCCAACTAGTATGCTCACAATTCTCTTTATATCCTCATCATTCAACAAACGACTCAACACCTCTCGACACCAGGATCTAGTGTCATAATTAATAAGTTTAGAAATAGTGGCACAGTTTACTAGTTTAATAGATGACACTTTGAAGTTGGAAGCTTTTGGGATCCATTTTTCTTCCCATATTAAAATCAAATTGCCACCGCGCACATTCCACTTACACCCTTCCAAAAAGAAATCCCTTCCCATTAAGATGTTATTCCAGCTCCATGAAGAACAACCTCCTTTCCTAGCTCTCAAGAAGTCTAAGTTGTGGATATAAATACCCTTGAGAACTCTGTGAAACAAACTATCTTCATTTTTCAGTAATCTCCAACTTGTCCTTGCTAGTAAGGCTTCATTCAACAATCTCAAGTTCTTAAAACCAAGCCCACCTTTGTCTTTAGGGTGACACGACTCTGCCTAACTAACCCAGTGTATACCTTTTTCTTGGTTTAAGTTAGCCCACCAAAATCTTGCTAACATCCGTTCCATTTTAGCAATAATGCCCGACGACAGGCAGAACACCAACATAAAATAGATGAGCAGTGCTTGGGCTACTGCTTTTATGAGAATCTCCTTCCTTATGATGAATAGTAATTTTCTTCTCCACGTGTTCAGTTTAGATTGCATTTTATCCAACAATAAATGAAAGGATTGAATCTGTGATCTACCCCAATTGTTTTGCATCCCCAAGTAGCTTGTCAGGGATGCAGATTCTTGCATTTGGAGAACATTAAGGATTGCTCTCTTGTTGCTATCACTGAGATTCGCCGAGAAAACCACTTATGATTTATATCTATTGATCCTCTGCCCTGAAGCTTTACCGAAGTTAGCCAGTATACGTTTTAGCTGATAAGCTTCATTAGTAGAAGCTTCTCCAAATATTAGTATGTTGTCTGCAAATAAAATATGAGATAAGTTGTGCAGTGAGGAGTTATTTTCATGCCATGAATGATTCTCAATCACATGTCATTCACTAACATTCTTGACAAAATCTCAGTTGCTAAGATGAACAAGTAAGGGGATAGGGGATCCCCTTGCCTGAGACCTCTTTTTGGCTTGAAATAGCTAAAAACATTTTCATTGATTGCCACCATGAATTGAGTAGACTTGATCCAAACCATGACCCTTTCAACCTACCAATTAGAAAATCCCATTTTCAAGAGTATCAATTCCATAAAATCTCAGTCAAACCAATCATAGGCTTTCATCACGTCCAACTTTAAAGCCATAAATCCCCTTTTATCCTTCTTCTTATTTCCCAATGCATGGAAGCACTAGTGGGCAAAGATAATATTGTCTTGTATTGAGCGATTAGCCATAAAAGCTCCTTGGCCAAAAGAAATTAAATAATTTAATAGAGGAGATAGACAAGAAACCATAAGTTTGGAAATTACCTTTGATATGAAATTGGTGCTAGACCTGAAATTCATTAATTTCGTTGGAGCTTGGCATTTTGGTATCAACACCAGTGTGGTCACGTTAATACTCCGTGGTAGGTTGCAAATAGCAAAGAAATCTTTGATTACCATGATCGCATCTTCTTTTATTATTCTCTAATATTTATGGTAGAAAAGTCCCGAAAACCCATCAGGACTGAAACACAACTTTGATAATCTCCTTTTTAGTAAAATTTGTGTATAATCCATTATTCACATCTGGAGTCACAAACCCTAACAAATTGTGGTATTCTCTTCCTTTCTTTTCAAATAATACGTTGAAATAATCTACCGCACTCTTCAGGATTTCATCATTGCCCTCTGCTCGTGACCCGTCCTCCTTAATTAGCCAATTTACAAACTTCTCGATCTCCTCATGATTGTACTCACGTGGAAATACTGTGTGTTTCTATCCCCTGATTTCAACCATTCCTCCATAGCTTATTGTCCCCAGTATGATTCCTCCTAGCGGTATAGTTCCTCCAATTGGGTTAACAATTTTGACTTTTGATTGACTGATAGATCAAGTTTAGGAATGATAAAAATTAAAGATACGTCTGCAGCCACTCATAATAAACAGGCTGATCAAATATGTCATTTTCCCTGCCTTAGTTTACTGGAGAGTCAGTGGTTTTTTTTATTTTTTTGAGTGGCTTTATGTTGTGGCTAAAATCTATTTGGTAATTATAGTTTTTGAATTCTGCAGCTTTAAAATTCAACTTGACAACAACAACAAACAATCTAAGGAGACAGTCTCCGTTTAACAATATAAATAACATATAATTGAGAGGTCTCTGCAAGAAAATAAAAACAACTCCTCAATCAATCATCTGAAGCATGCCCTTGTTATTTTTCTTCAACCAATTAAAAATGCAATATGGTTTTCTTGCACCTGTCAAATTAACAATTCAATCGCGTCAAAACGACTGCCTCAATTCAACACAAATGACCAAACAATTGTGATTAAAAGCTACTGCTTTTGGAAGGCAACACCAAGAATGATGTGAGACTACAATGACATGCCCACCCACATATATAATACAAGACTAGTGGCAATAACAATAATATTAATAATAGAAGAGTGCGAAGAGAGACCTAAATGCGTCCGAAATTTATTAGGTTGTGATTGCATCATCCCAAATCACAGTCATGATAAGTTGGGTTACAAACATTAAACAACTTGGGAATGCTCTACGTTATTCAAGGATTAGCTTTGTCCCTTTGCACTTCCTAATTATAGTATTGGCTCAAATTCTCTCTCTTTTCCCCCCTTAAATGAGGTGATGCATGAGCCATTATGTGGGGCTCCCAATTATGGACATAATCAAAACCATGAGCAGAGCTTTATTTATTTATTTATTTTGGTCTTTGTTTCATGGGATAATCAACGAGGACACTAAGAATAATTCTATTTTCAATCTTATTTTCTTTTCACACTCCATTTGGTTTTTACAATTCCCTTTATTTAAAATTTTTTTCACAACCTCCATTTTTTTCTTTTTTATCCTTTTAATTTTTGCAATCTATTTTTCTAATCATAAAAGTTTTTACAATTTCTTTTCTATTACACAATCCTTTTTCACCTTAAAATTTTGAAATCCCGTTTATACTAAAAGATTAAAATTTATAAATTTTGAAATTCATAAAATTGAGGAATTTAGATTTTTAATAAATTTTTGTTTGATAAATTTTAAAATTACAACTTGCTTGTTATGCATATAAAATTTATTTTTACATATCAAATTCATCATCTACTAAAATGTGAATTCTTGTCAAATTCCTCATTTTGATAAAAAAAAAAAGCTTTATTTAAATTTTTAAAATTCAAAATTTTAATCTTTTAATTTAAACGAAACTTTGAGATTTCAAGGTCAAAATAGTTGTGCAATTAAAAAATAATTGTAAAAAACTTTTTGTGATTGAGAAAAGAAGTAAAAATTAAAAGGGCAAAAAAAAAAAAGAAAAAATGAGATTGTAAAAAGAAAATTTTTTTAAAATTGTAAAAAAAAGAAAATGAAAGGTTGTAAAATAAAATTTCTCGAACAATAATCAACTAGTGTTTGGGCTATTCGGGCCCCTGAATGACTTCCACCACTTCCGCTAAGTAGGTTTTCTAGGTCCATGGTTTAATCAAGCCAATCTTACGTAGAGAAAGGTTAGTTTTTTGCCAACCCTTCCTCGCGTTGATGAGATGATTGCTCATCGACTTACTAAACCTCTGTATCAAAGTAAATGAAACAAAAATACAGAAGAAAACCAAGACTGGTTATTTCCAAAATTTTCATTGCAGTTGCCTCTAGCTTACAAATCAAAACTATGCTTAGAATGTTATGCATGACTAGAGGCGAGAGCAAACCTAACAAAAATGTTGGATTGAGAATTCCTCGTATGTATATGCCTATATACATTACCCACCATCAAGCTAACCACACAACAGAATCACGATCATCAATAAATTATACTAAGCGAATATAAAATTTGAAAGGATGAGGATCAATGGCAGTATATGATAATCCTGCCCCAGCACAAAAGCAGGTTACCCAATTGAACAATTTCTACGAGGTTTTCTACAGAATACAACCATTCATTGCAACTCAAAAAGTTTCTAACAGAGAACATACAATGGAAATAATTTTTTTCTTTTTTGTACACTCCTTAATCATATGGGATTTGGATGTATGCTGCATCACAGGCAAAAGGGACATCAGCATACATACCAGCAAGAGCACACCGTATGCACTCTAAGACTGTGAAGAGATAAGCAAAAGCTATGGCTGTCCAAAAATGCATACCCACTTTACCCCAGTAGACAGCGAGAGGCATCCAACGGCTCACAGTCCCTATCACTTGGAGAGCAATCTCCAACAACATGCCCATCACCACATGAAATCTGAAAAAGTGCGGCCATTCCTTCCTCCTCACAACTCCAAGATATGCAACAAAGAAATACGCCATCAGGAACCAGCTCGGCAACCTACCAATGGCTCCAAGGAATGGGTAAGTCAAAAATTCAAAGTCTTCAAGGAATGGATGCAGATGATATGCTGTCTCAGCATACATCCATGTCTCATGAAGAGGCATCAAATAGGGAAGACATGCTAAAGTCCTCCACCACCATCTTGGCTTCTTGGTCATCGGAGGATAGCGAAAACTGTAAGGGACATCTTTTGATGCTCGAGGAGCCAGGCACAAATTAGATCTGCCCTGCCTAGGTAACGAGGGGACAGTGTGCCAAATCCCACCTTGATCACCACTTAAGAGTGAGCTTGATGCAGCAGAAAGGTGCAAGAATGGCAAACCTATCATTGAAAGAGTCTAAATTAGAATAAAATGTCAGAAAGGACCAACCATATTAAGACCACCAAATTGAGAACAGTTATGTTAAGGACTTCTTAAAATTAGTTATGGACCCCTTTGCCTCCCATCTTACCTCCATTTCCAAAAACAGGTGGGGTGAGGAAATGGACCAATTAAAGAAAAGGAAGAGAAATGAAAAAACTAGACAAGCCTATTTGCATATACCTCTGGATGAGCAGGATATTGACTCCACATGTGGAACTGAAACCCAAGAACTCCTGCTGTGTAAAAATGCAGCTTTAGCAGTCAAATGAGAAACACGTGCAGAAATTGGGCTACTGGGCGTGAGTTTATTTGTAAAAGCAAATCCAGAAGCAATAGGCATGGTGCATTCATTTAGAATCATTTCCAAGTACCTGTTTGAAAATAAAATAAAAATAGAAATTAAAAGGGGAAAATAACAGTAAAAACAACAACCATTTATGTCCTTGTCAGAAAGTTGTGCATCTCAACACTGATTGAAGACACATATAGGAAACAAAGAGGTTAGGAAAAGGGAAATGTCCATTCACAAAAACTTTCAGGATAAAATTCTTCAGCGATAATGTTTTTTTTCCCCTCAGATCCTTGACCTTCAACCATAACAGTGTGAATCAATTTGGTTAAACTATACAAAAACAGGCAAACGTGGATAACATAAAATTATGATGTGGAAAAATAAATGTCTGACGGCTCATAATTACATTAGATAAATTTTTCATCCATTTGCAGCAACTATGAACCATGAAATTGTTATACCAAGTTCTTTAGAAATGGCAAAACCGGTCTATGTATCATCAAACAAAAGCTCCTAGAAATTTATCAAAACAAGAAAACGCCCAAACATTCACTTGACCTAAAAACCAGAGCAAAATTATTGGCCGAAAAACAAATTTTTGACTACATGATTTATTTACTGCTAATTCGGAGTCAGAAGGCAATAAAAATAAAAAAGCAAGAGCATTGATATGGGACAAATACTAATAAAGTACCAATCTTTGCAACAAGATTTGATCATGTAACCAGAACAATAGAGCAAGGTCCGGCAAAATTTGATCCAATTCCAACATTTCTAACCCTGCTTGCTTAAATGGCAGTGATAAAGTTAACCATATTACATATATAGTAGAATATTTTACCTTGGATTGAAATTTGAGCACCTACGATGACTTGAAATGCTGCCGCGAGGTCAGTCAGGGTTTGCTGCTATCCTTCCCCTGATATCATGGTTTATCCTATCCGGCAGCGCACGTGCTTAGGGACCTTCATAATTGCTCCATTAGATTTGTAGGATAGGGGTTCATTTCTCTCATTGAGCCCATTTTGTGTTGGCCCACAAAGCCCAATATATTATATGGGTTGAACCCCAGCCGCAGTTCGTTTTTTTCAGAATTGAAAATCAATCAATCAATCAATATCATCATCAACAATTAACTCCGGTTTCAATTTCAATTTTAGATGAAAATTTGTAATTTATCAAATAATTATATTAATAATATAATATTTTTAACAACTAATAATATAATATATTTTTATATGACAAGTAAATTAATAATTAAATATTTAATTTTCTCAATAAATCAAAATAAAAAATGAAAAGTTTAACAAAGTGAGAAGTTTTTCATATAAAAAAATTTTAAAAATTAATAATATAAAATTTTTTTATATTTTTAGAACTTTAATAAAAATAAATATTTAGTTTTCTATATAATAAGATAAAATTAAAAGAACTAAAGGTGCAAAAAAGACAATAAAATTAAAAATTAAAACTACAAATTCTTTATTTTTATTAAAAAATATTAATATTCAAATTTATTAAATTAATTTAATTATAATTTTTATTATTCTATTTGCTTAAAAGTCTACTTATAAAATAACTTTTTTTATAAAGTAATAATATATTATAAAATAATACTAAATTCTTAATTATTATTTATATATTAATTTTCTATAATTAGACTAATTATCTACTTATTTAATGAATAAATATTAAATTTATTTAAATTTTATTGTTATATTCAAATCGTGCAATGCTCAAATTTTCAATATATATATATATATAGGAATGGAAAACTCGAATATAAATTACAAAAACCAAATGAATGGAAAACTCATGTACATCCTAATTTATCTTATTTCAACTATTTCAAAAATTGAAAATAAAATTATAATTTTTCATTAAAAATAGCATAGGTGATTTGTTTGTTTTAGTTAATATTTCATTATAAACAACTGAACCATTTAAAAAATAGATTTTTTTTTTAAAAAAAGAATTAAAAAATTATTTCTCTTTCTTTTTGAGGTGAAGATGTTCATCAACAAAGAAAATGGTTGAACTTAAGACTTGTTTTGAGAAACTAAGCTTAAGGTATTGTCTGAGAATTTTGTTAGAGTGTGAAAAAAGTTGAAGAGAGTAATTAAAAAAATGGAACAAAACGTAAATAAAATTAATTAACCTCATTTTGTTTGAGATTTTTTTTTTTTAAGAGGATAATAGATGTAAGCTACTTAAAATTTTTTCATTCAATCCTTTATCCCCCAATTTGAGGGTTAAAAAAATAGGCATTTCAAAGTGAATGAATGTGAATTTTTCTCTCATTTACATCATAAAATAAAAACTCACAAATGAAGTTAATTGACTAAATCTCTAATCCACTTTTATGCAAGTTCTGAAACTCGTTTTAATAAAAAGAGCTAGCCCATAAGAGAAAGACTTTCATAGTTTGTTTGAGAAAATAGATGATATATAAGCTAGGATTTTTAAAGTATGTAAAGATAAAGTTTGATAAGGTAAAATTAATAATTTAATATTGTCTTATTTGAGAAGAAGATAAAGTAAAATATAATTTATAACATATTTTATTTAGGTAAAAGATAAAATTCAATGAATATTTTATATTAGCATTACTCAAATACCTTTAAATATGAAGATTTTAATAAGATGACTAAATATGAATTATAAAAATAAAACAACGATAGAAAAGTAAAATAATTAAAGTAATAAAGTTAAAAAATAATCAACTCTCCTCAATCTTGGATTGAAAAAAGGGAGACTTTTCTACTGCAGAAACTAGTTTTCCAAATAAGATGTGAAGGTTTTTTAATCTTAAAAGACATTGTCAACCCTTTCAAAATTCCAATCTGTAAGAAAGACGACTGGATTTATTGAGCTTATTGAAGGCTTTCCATTGGAAGTGGGCATGGATGAGTCTCAAGTGGGCCAACATTGATGAAAAAATTTAATAATAAAAATTTTTCTGATCCCACCATTAACTAGTGTAAAATAAAAATCCAATTCAGGATTCGAATAAAATCGAGCTTCCCTTTTGTCTAAGGTTTGGCAAGGAATTCGATGGTTGTTCAATATCTTAGCTACTCAATAAGTTGGATGAGATTCTTAGTTGTGCATAAGAATGAAGACAATTCTTAATTAATTGACCTATTGAAAAAAGTTTTTGAAATAGTTAGATTTATAATAAAGTCGATATTTGAGAGTCATAGGTAAATAAAAAATAAAAAAAATGTACATAATATGTTATGCTATATTTTTAAGTTTGGAAGGATAAAAAACAAATTTAGATATTAATGAAAATATAATAATATTAAAATGTTTTTTTAAATGGAATGTTAGTTATTAATATAGGGATAAATTTTATTCTTCAATATGCAACTCTAAATTTTATTTCTCAACCAAAATAACCCAACCCACCTTGTTGGAAAAACCCTGAAATCACCTATTGAAAATTTTTTTAGAACTCTTATCCATTGATCCCATTGAAGACATAGCTTTACCCTTCAGTTTAGATCATAAAATTCTATTAGAAAAGCACTTTTCCATCAACACCATTGAAAAATCTCTCATCAAATCCTAAAATGAATTTAGCTCCTTCTTAGTAAGAAAAGTCCATCTTCAAACCTACAGGTTGAGTTTCAAAATTGAGAAAAAACCAATTAGATCATTAATGAAGGACTTTGGTCTTTAGTCAACTCACATTGTGTGATCCAAAAGTGGCCACCAGACAAAGCTTTGGATGAGGTTGACTTAACAAAAACACTTTTCTAGATCCAAGTGAATGGTTTAGTCCCAAACCAAATCAATGAAAAAAATGCTTAAAGAACAGGAAATTTGTTCGAAGGTCTCATTCAAAATGTTCTGAATCAATAGAATTCAAGGTCAAAGCATGTTTTTGTTCAATTGAAGGTTAAAATAGATATAAATAAGCCTTTGATCAGCGGGTTCAATCTCTCTAAAAATGGACGATGCTTCGAAATGGATAATCATCAAATTTGAGAGACTCCTAGATTTATGCTTCAATAGCGGAAAAATGGGGCACTTCATTGACTTTTGTTTAGAAATTATCAGTCATATACCAAATCAAAAGCAAAATTTTAAACCTTGGATGAAGGCTCACACTTTAGCCTAGGCTCGACGATGGCAACCTCTAAACGGCTCCGATGATCTCCCAAACGTATAGGATCTCTAAAAAACGCTATTGTCATTTGTTATATTGGAAGAAGCAGCAGGGGCAGAAAACTATCACATCAAGGTTTAAAACCCAAATCTCAAGAAGACCAACACCATTCCCAAACTTGTTCAACAGTAGATCTCCTCCTTCGACACACTTCTCTCGAGTCAACATGACAAGGGTTATACCCCTCCAAACTGAAAAATCTCAAAATGTAAAAAATCAAAACCTTCATTTAGCTTGCTTTGTAAATCACGCACTGCTACAACCCCATCTCCAAATCACTCTTAGCAAACAAAAAAACCTCAAGATTCAAACCCCTTAAAAAAAGATATCCCTTACCCAGCCCAAGCTTCCAATGTTGGGCCGTCTCTTACTGAGGCCAAAACTATTTCCATAAAAATCCCCATTTCAAGCCCAAACAACATTAATTCCCAAGTCAACAAGGACCCATCTCTCAGAAAAAGAAGAGGACGTGAGCCTCTTGAACATCAAAAAACAATTTATGGTATTAACCTAGCTGATAAGTAAATCCTTTTAGCTGCATACCTTCTAAAAGGACCTAAAAACCTCTACTGTCACAAAATAGTTCATCAGTGAGATTGGAGAAGAAAGGATAAAAAACAGCAACAAAACTATAAGGATTTGGCATTGGAAAACAAAGGCAAGAGATAATGGAGAAAAACCTCCCCAAGAGAAGGAAGTAGTTATTCTTTAATAAAAAGACTTTTATAACTACTCCCCAAAGGATCCAAATACTAACAAAGCGATGGCGGCTGGCCAATGGCTACACGAAGGCCAATGATTACAATAGTTTAGAACTTTCAGGGTTTAGGTAATACCCTGAGAGCTCTGCCAAAAACACTGCCCAGATTTAGTTTGTTTGCTTGAAATAAAAATACGAATAATTATGTAAATAAGATCTGTAGAAAATTTAAATTTGACTTTGCAAATTTTGTTAATCCCCAAGGTAGGAGTAAAGGGTTATCACTGCAAAAAAGGATGTTAAAGACTAGATTGCAACTTTTGTGTATGGGAAACCAAAAAGAAGTAAACGATAAGCTGTTTGGGATGATCTCGCGAATTTGGCTATCACTGATAAACCTTGGATTTGTGTAGGAGATTTTAATGTTATCCTTGATAACAATGATAATATGGACATAAGAATGTGCAGGATAGACATTGTCAAGGTCTTACTAATTTTATAGATGATTGTGGTCTTATGGAACTTAAAAGCAAATGAAATTGGTTTACTTGGTGTAATAGTCAAGAAGGTAACGCTCGAATTTGGCAAAGGCTTGATAGGGCAGTTGTCAACATTTTATGGAGAGAGCTCTTCCCTGATGCCTCTATCCTTAATGGAAAATGAGTAAGATTTGATCATCGCCCTCTTATTCTCAACACTAATCTAGTATATGTCAGGCGATTCAATTCCTTCAAATTTGAAGAAAGATGGATGGAATATAAAAACTTTTGTGAGATTATAAGAGCAGCGTGAAACCATAACTATCGAGGGGCAAAGATGTATTCTACTGTGCAACGTTTAAAGAATTGTTGCTTTATGTTTAGTGCTTGGAAGAAAAAAAATGTTTGGTAAGGATAAAAAGGAGCTTAAAATTCTCAAAGTGAGGCTGAAAGATCTAAATAAGGGTTACTTTTTCTCAGAAGACAAATTAGAGGAAAAAAAATCTTATCATTTGAGAGAAGAAATTCAGTGGATGCAAAGGTCCAAAATTAATTGTTTGCATGCAAGGGATCAAAATATAAGATTCTTCCATACTTCTACCATCCAAAAAAGGAATCGAAATCACATTAACTCTCCTGAAGATGAATCTGGAAATATTTTAAAAGGGGAGGATATCCTTTTGTGGAAGCAAACAAATTTTTTGGATCTAACTATTGATCTTGTAATCAAACTGATGTTAATGCTTTATGTGATCTTATTAATCCTATTATTACTGACAAGCTTATCTTTGTGCACCTATTACTGATGATGAGATTAAAAATGCTATTTTTGGCTTAGGTTCTTTCAAGTCCCCTAGACCTAACGGGTTCTCAGGTCTTTTCTTCCATAAGAATTGGGACATTGTAAGCCTTATTGTTACAAAAACTATTTGTGGTTTCTTTAACAGTGGCTTCATGCTTAAAGAAATTAACAACACCATCTTAGCTTTCATTCCTAAGATAAAATCACCTTGATATTTTTTCCAATTCAGACCCATCGACCTTTTTAACTTCCTATATAAAATCATTGCTAAAACTCTTGCCCATAGATTAAAGCCTTTGATGGACAAAATTATTTGACCAAACAAATCTGCCTTTATGTCAAATAATGCAATCTAAGACAATCTTATTATTGCCCTTAAAGTCTTTCATCACCTAAAAACCAGTGGATAAAAAAATTGGTACATGGCCGTCAAACTTGACATGAACAAAGCTTTCGATAGAGTTGAATGGTGTTTCCTTAAATCAACTCGCACTAGGATGGGTTTTTGTGAAAAATGGATCCAATTTCTCATGCAATGTGTCACTACTGTCCAATATTTTGTTCTTATAAATGGTAGGCCTGACACTCCCTTTCTTCCTTCGAAAGGGTTACGTCGGGACTGCCCACTTTCTCCATTTTTACTTCTTATTGCGACTGAACCTCTTTTTGTTCTTATCAGGTGCAAAGTTGATAATAAGGAGTTTCAAGGAGTGAAACTCTCCCTTTCCTGCCCTATATACCTGTCATTTCATAAAATAAAAAAAAGAGGCGTGAATGCTCAAGATATAGAAACCTTGATTTCTACAAATCTTAGCACATTTAGAGATGATTAGGGAAAATTTTAGGAAGTAAAAACTGAGTTGAAAGTAAAACACTTTGTGGAGAGCAGCTTCAATTCCATTACAACCTAGGAGAATCTTTTCATTAAAAATCTCACTCATTGTCTTCTTTGCAAAATTTGTAAGTTGAAAAATGAATCTGTAACTCACCTTTTGTTTAGATGTAACCACACTAAAGCTGTTTGGTTTGGCAACCATCTTGGCTATTCCCCTTAGTGTGGTCCGAACATCACTTTCCTTTAATGGCGACATACGGTCTTTAACAACTTTGCAAAACTTGAAGGTGGAAGGATCATCTCTGAAATTGCTTCTACTTGATGGCACATATGGAAGGCTCGGAATGAGACCATTTTCGATCAAAAAGAGCCAAAATCCTAATGAGACTTCAAGGAGAATTCTCATAAGCCTTGAACTTTACAAAGAAGTTGTGATATTTGCTAGCCTACTGAAAGCTCCAATCAAAGCTCGAGTTCCTAATGATGTTTGGCAAAAACCTCCTCAAGTTGGATTAAGTTTAACTTCGATGTATCATGGCATGCTTCTTGAGATTATGTAGGAATTGGTATTATTAAAAGAAATCATAAAGGTAAGATGGTGGAAGGCAAGGCCACTAAATTTCTCTGTGGGTCAGTCTTAGTTGGAGAAGCTCAAGCTCTTCATCAGGCAGCCATTTTGGTTGCTAGAGAAAGATATCGCAGAGTCATCTTTGAATTTGACTTGTCTATGTTATTTGACATGGTTAATTTATCTTCAGAAACTAATTGGCATATTGATGCCATCGTTGCTAGAATCTGAGAAAGATTAACTTAATTTAAAGATTTTCAATTTTGTTTTATAAATAGGAAAGCTAACAGTGTAACTGATTTTGTAGCAAAAGGTAGTGTAAATAATTCTCTCAAAGGTGACTGGATGATTTTCACATCCCATCCAATTGGCTAAGATTTTATATTTCGGCACCTTCAAGCTTTTTTATTGATAGCAATCTTTGCTTCTTTAAAAAAAAAAAAGGAAGAAAGTGTAGACGATAACTAATCTCTCATTATCATTTTTTACCATCTACTCTTATAAAATAAATAACATATTTATTTTTATTTCATATTCTTTTTTAGGTGGAAGAGAATACTTTTTATTTGTAAAATATCAAATATAAAATCATAAATAAAATATAAAAATCAAAATTTATAATTTATAATAAATCATATTGATATTATATATGTTAAATATGATTTGAAAAATAATTAATTTTCTTCTACAAAAATATCATTATATTAATAAAATATTGAACTTGACATAAATGTGAAAAATATATTTCACTCAATTATTGTAATAAGTTACAAAAACAAGATGTTTTTATTTAAATGAGTTCAACTAGATTATTATAAAAACCAAACCCATTATTTTAATAAAAATATTATAAATCAATTCCATAAAACAAGATGATCAAATTTGTGTTATTGAAATGACAATAAATAAAATAATAAAGAAAATAGTGAAATCTTGGAGTTATTGTGAATGTTCTATTCGATTGTGATTAAAAAAAATATTTTGAGAGAAAGAATGAAGATAAAAAGAGAGCTCAACTTTTGAAAGTAAAAGTTTTTGTTTTAATGAAAAAGCTATTTTTCTATTCCTTCCTTTTTTTTTTTTTTTCTTTTCTTTTGAGAGTAAAGAACTTCATTAGAGATCAAACAGAAATAGAAAGCATGTAAACCAAATTAGAAGTAGAAAAAGGTGAAATAGAATTGGCTAACTATATAAATTAACTAAGTTTTTTTTGGAACCATATAAATTAACTAAGTTGGTTATTGAAGAGAAATTTATTATTAAATTAACTAAGTTTTTTTTTTGAAACCATATAAATTAACTAAGTTGATTACTGAAGAGAAATTTATTATTTATTGATTGATATGACTATGCGTACCAACTGAATGAAAAAAATTAGGTCACCATCAATTTCATCATAAGATCCAGCAAATAGTACACCACACTTTCATAGTTGTTCTCTCTTTTCCTTTAGAACTTTCCACCATGAGAAAAAGAAGGCAACCAACACAACACGTAGTGCGCCCTCCGCGTCGGAAAGAAGATAGCGCTGCTCTACAAACCCACTTTTACATTTACTTTTTTGCCCCTCCAAGTTTACCCGAAAAAGCGGTAATACAAAAAGCAAAGCGCTGAGAAAACGGAAGGGCAAAGAGTGGAACATGATACGTGTGGCACAATTCCCCATGTGGCCTGCACTCACACGGGCTTTTAAACTCCGTCATAACGATCTTCCGCCAAACTAAACGGACACATTCTCACGCCGTTATACCGACCAGCCTATAAATTCTTGATTCTTGTCGGTGTCTATATCTCTCTCTCCATTTTTATTCTCTCTTAAAAGATCCGCCACACTTAAGAAGAAGAAGACCGGTTCTGCTTCGCGTCTCGCTTCTGTTGGCTCTGTTAAGTCAGATTTTTTCCCACTAAAACGGTGAGGATTTGTTGCTTCTTTGAGATATATTATCTCGTCGTTCTAATATTTCTATTTTTTGTAAAACAAGTAGTCCACAAACCCTAGTTTGATTTGTCTGAACGAATCTCGTATCTGGATAATTTTTTTTTTTAATATATTGTGCGTCGGCTAGTAACTGTCTGCGGATGCATTTAATGAGTAATTGTCTATGCCTTAGTCACTTAATGCCCCTTTATTATTGGGAATTGATTAGTTGTTGCTTATTTATGATGGACACTATCATAGTGGTTGTAGTTTCAATTTTTTTCAGGAAATGGTGACCTTTATAATAATTGTGAACGAGATTTTAATACATATGATGATGTTGCTGCTTTAATATTGGTATCAATACAGAATGAGGCCTTGGAGGGAATCAATATTTTGGAACTTAGAAATACCCATCTAGCTGTGAGATTTTTCTTTCTTAACGTTAATGGAGATTATTTTCTTTTTGACTGCATCTAACTCTGATTTTTGTTAACTAGAAAGAGAGAAGGCCTTTGTATTCATTAAGGAATTACTGTGCTATGATTCAGATGATTGATGTAAAACAACTTGACTTTAATCTGAAGTGCTGAATTAATGAGAGATATATGCAATTCATATGGTGTGGGGGCAGCTTAGTTGTGTGTTTGACTTCTGAATTTACTTTGACTTGCACATTTGATGACGGAATAGTGAATATGAATATAAATGTCAACTGCCTTCTTTTATTTATTCAAATATGTTTTTGGGTACGTGATTAGTATGATACTACATATAAGGGAGCTTATATTTTCCTTAAATAATCAAGTTTTATTGCTTTTATTTGGAGTTTGGGTTGATCTCTTATATGTTATTGATTCTAATATGCAAGGAGTTGTTTATGTTTGTGTTCTTAATTAATGTGATGTAAAGTCTTGCCTTTGATTACGAAACTGTGATTGAGTGCCAGTATCACTTTCCTACAGGAAGATGTGATTATGTAACCATTCACTTGGAGACATTATTTGAGGTCAGTATTTGATTGTTTTTACTGCTTTTATTTGGAGTTGATTTTTTAAATAATAAATTCTTATGTACATTCACTTTTGCAACTGAAAAATTTAGCATTTTTTCTCTTCCAAGTGCTTCTTCTTGAGTTCTGTTTGTGGTGTTAATCACTCTCTGGCAAAGCTTGAGTCATCATGGGAGCAGCTTGCTGTATTGCTGCAAGAGAGAAAGACCTCCCCAACAGAACTGGAGGTAACACTTTGCATAGGAATGCCAGATGCTCTCCAACGTGGAGTTTCCATTGGGAAAATCGAAGGCGTGTGGCTGGTGAAATTGATGATTCACTGTATCAAACATCCCGTGGACTTAGCAGAGATGTTAGTGTAGAGGTGAAGGGGCCTGTAGGCTCTGATCAGGGTCATCTTTCTGATGAGGGAAGTCTTCATGAGAGTTTTGGAACTCCCCTCTCTCTAAAGTCTTCTGTACATGAAGGAGTGGGAGCAAATCTGATGGTGCAACCTTCAGGTATAGTGTCTGCACCATTATATTGTTTTTAGTTCCTTTTGCGAAAAAATATATGGATGTTTCTCATTGGCAGCTGTGTAAGAAAAGTATAATTTGGTTGTAATATCTTTCAACCCATGCTATAGTAGGTAAGTCTTGTCAATTGGTTTTAGAGAGCTACATGTTTTCCCTTTGAGTCATTGCATGGGCAGAATTATGTGTCCTATGCTGTACACTCATATTTTTATCTTGATAAGTTTCTTCTCTTCAGGTGCTGCCATGCATCCATGAAAATTCAATCTGAGATAATTAGGCATATCAAGTGAAAGATTTTATAAACCAATTGGCCGATATATATCATATAATTGGAAATGCTTCTTACTTCTGTGTCTGAGTTTGAGCATGTACACTTTTGTATTTGTTTTCAGTACAAACTACCTGTGCAATATCCTAAACACACACAGAGACATGTAGCAAATTGCTAGATGATTTAGCCAATCTAATGAAGAAAATATTTGCTTGTTGACAGCTATACGGTCTTTAGAAATTCTACGTGTTTTCCATGTCTATGAATCATGACTTCATAGTTTGAGAATGTTACACTTAATTTTGTGTTTTTTTTTTTTTTTTGTTTTTAATCTTGATACAAATTACTTGCATGCAAACCCAAACACAAACTCATAAATGTTAATTTCTTACTCGTAGCTTGGTTATGGTGATAGGGAACCATTTTAGCCTTTTTATGATGACTTTTTGGGAGGCGGCACGTTATTTATGCTGATTCAATGAGTGATTGGTATGGGTAATTAAAATTATGGGTTTACGATACTAGAGTCCAAAGTGCATGTGAACGTTATGGACTCCATTTTTTAACATAGAAAATGAAATTAATGATATGTTGTCATCGTTCAGTTATTTTCGTAATGGTTTAAATGAATTTTATGGTAATGACAGCTGTTCGGACAGATTTTGTTCGAGTTAGCCTAAATCTGAATCACTTTTTCCATTATGATTACAGTTAATTTTCCTGTTATCTAGACCCTGGCTTCTTAGCCCTGATTATTGCGGAGTGCTCATATTAATCCGCTTTTTATATGGAAGTTTGGAATGTCATGTTTCTACTTTGTGTTATGCATCAATCTCCTAAAAGTGTATTCTATCTTTCTATATGTGATTGTAACATTCAGAAATTTTCCAATCCTGCACTGGATTATGTTATGTTTCTACTTGCTTTTTGCTGTATGAATTTTCACTTTTCTTTTTCTTTTGGTCACATGGGCAAGTGGTTTTTGCTTTTTCTTTGTGCAATTATTGAGCTATTCTACTTTCTCCATGGATTTTTTAATGATGTTGATACTTGGTTTCTGGATAAATCTTCATCTGTAATGTAAATGATTATGTTGTGTAACTGAAAACTGGAAATGTTATTTCTCTTCCTCTTCTTTTTCTACTGCTGCTGTTGACTGGTGCCAGGTCAGCAAGTCTTGGTTTGGTCCGAAGTAAATTTTTGTGAGGTTACTCTTGTAGTTATAAGACTGCATTTAGGATGCAAAAATAAAAGGGGAAAAGGGATCATAAAGATCCCTACCACAATTTTCTTGTTATTTTAATAATTCTAGTAACTTGCTTTTGAATTGCCATTGATTGGTAATTCAATATCTTCTTGGCTGTTATCATTTAAGACCTTGAGCATGTTGTAAGCTAGAATCCTTTTGCATATAGGGGTAACAGTTCCTTCGGTTGGGAAACAGCGTCCTTAAATGCCTCCTTTGTTGTGCCATACATGATGTCCTTTTACAATTTTTCTGCAGGTCTGTCCATGGAAAGAAATTATTCTGTTCAGGTGAGTTGAAATTACTTGAAAAGAATTTAAGATTGTATCCTTTGTTTATTTCTGCCTTTTTCTTTTTCCTTCCTGTCAATAGCTTAATAACTTTGATTTTTTTTTTTTTGAATATATTCAGGAAAAGATCTCAGCAGGATCCCCTGACATTTCAGAGTTATCTGCCCCAAAGCTTTCACATTCTTTGCATTCATCATTTTCAACACCAGGTGCTGATCCTATGCCTACCTGCGGTCATTCATATCCTCCAAACTCAACCCCTTCAAGACGAGCTCGCAGCTCACCTGGGCATCGGCTATTAAGACAGATTTCTGATAGTCGAATTCTAGGATTAAAGTCGCCCAATAATTGCTCATTATCTGAAGGAAGATCATCATTTGTGCTCTCTACTTGCAGCCATGACTTAGCACTGGGCTCTCATGGTGGTTCTTCAGATGGTTGGTCTATGCGAACATTTTCTGAGCTCGTGGCATCTTCACATAGGGAGAGATGGTCTTTTGACAGTGAGCACTTAGGCTATGGTTTTAGCAAAGTAAGTGGATGTAGTAGCAGGTTCTCATGTTCTCCCTCCTTAGATCTTAAAACTTGTGGGGCTTGCTCAAAGTTCTTGACAGAGAGATCTGCTTGGAGCAGCCAGAGAATTCTTTCCAGCAATGAGCTCTCAGTAGTTTCTGTGCTGGTATGTGGTCACGTTTACCATGCTGAGTGCTTGGAGACCATGACAATGGATGTTGACAGGTATGATCCAACTTGCCCAATGTGCATGGGAAGAGAGAAGCAGGTCTCAAAGATGTCCAAAAAAGCTTTGAGAGATGAACCAGAATTTAAGGCTAGAAGCCATAAGATTTCAAGAAACCGTGTTATAGATAGTTATCTTGATAGTTATTTTGATAGTGATTCTGATGATTTTGACAACCAAAAAAATGTCATACAAGAAGGAGCTCCAAAAATGGAGTCTAGTTCCAGTGCAGCTAGCTCCTCTGCAAAGCCATTCTTGAGACGGCACTTCTTGTTTGGGTCCAAATGGAGTAGGTCCCTGTCAGAAAGTGATTGTGCCAGGAAAAAAGGGTTTTGGGCAAGATATCGTAAATATTGAGCACTTTTAACTATTTTAAGGTATGAATGTCTGTCTCTTATTATTTTAATTGCTATTTAGTATCTTGGAATATTTCTTCTCAAAAGTCCTCTATTTTTGCTAGTCAATGATGGCCTATTCTTTTGTTATTTAGCAGAGATGTTGGAGATGTAATTTTAATGTCAATTTGAATGCAAAGCGAGGAAGCAATTCTGCCCAGGCTTTGAGTGGATCTGCAGTCACCTCATCCGTTCTTCCTTTTTATGGTTCTGAAGATAGAAAAAGATCAGGGGATCCTGCCAGTCATAGCTGTAGGGTAATCTAGCGTGAATGATCTGAGTACTAGAGCCCTTTGTTTTTGGTTGCCATGGGCTGGACGTCATTAACTTTGAGAATGTATGGGCTGTCAGTGGTGAATCAGCTAATTCTATTTGCGAGAATATTCGTCAAATGCTGCAACCACAGAGATTTGTTTGTCCAAATTTGAATTAGATGATAAAGGGGTTGAACATTGTATATGATTAGTCAGTGGACAAACGCAAGTCTAATGTCTTTTGTATTTTTAATTGTGAGTTTCATTTTCGCAAGTTACTTCATAATCATGGAGGAATGTAATTTCTTGAAGCGGTGGAATGTAAATGATTATTAGATTGTCTAAATTTGGCTTCCCTTTTCCCCCTTTTTCTTGTTTTTTTTTTTTTTTGAGAAACACTGGAGCTTTCCTGTAACATAATTTGGCTTTCCCTTTCATTGGCTGTATTTTATTTTCTGAATTTTAGAATACAGGTCTATTGATTGTTGTGTTATCAGCGTGATTAGAGATTTATTAAAATTACCATGGACTAATTAGAAACAAAATGAAGGGATAATCATACTTTGGTAATACTGGTGTTATTGTGTTTGATCTAAGACGCCTTGAGCTCGAAAAGATGTAACAGTTGGATTGGTGGGACAGTAAGATCAATTTTTGGAAGAGAAACAATTCGAAATTATGTTCAGAAAGAAAATATCTCGTCAGCTAAAAGGTATTAATATACTATGTTGACATGTTAAAATTTTATGACATGCAAGCAAAAAGAAAATTCTTGGAAGGCATATAGAACATAAGACAATTGAAAGCCATGGAATAAGAAACAAAATGGAGGGGCAAAATCAAAGAAAAACGTTCCTTTTACTAACAATAATAGCAAAAATTCCAGATAGATTATTCCTCAAAAATGTCAGAAGTGGGATTTGAACCCACGCCCTCTCACGAGGACCAGAACTTGAGTCTGGCGCCTTAGACCACTCGGCCATCCTGACACGGACGCGTCATAAATTCTAATATTTACGCTTTGCGAACTCACCGACGTGCTTGCCAACGCCATCAGCCAACTTGCCCCAGTACGCACAAAAAAGACTCACGGAACAAAAATCCATCAAATAAAAAAAAAAAAAAAAAACCAATTACCCGATAAAAAAAAAAAAGGGTGAAAAATCAATTTAGATACTAAATACTATTTCGATATTATTTTTCATTAGCTTGATATATGACATAAACTAAGATATTGCACATATAACATAAACTAGTGCAATATATACAGAATTTTGCCATTCATGCACTGATTTATCATCGTTGGAAACAAATTGGTCCACCAGTATTTTTTCATAATGCAGCACAAGGAACAACTAAGTCTCACATTTCCCCATGTTTGAATGAGATTCTGGATCCCAAACAAATGACAGTGGATAAATAAATAAATTCCAGCAGTCAAAATATTGCACTTGATCATGAATTATGATGGATTGCAATGAAATGGATTTTCCATCTGATCTACAATGCTCAGCAAGCCTGATCTATAACTTGGATGAAGAAGCCTGACTCCTAGTTCTCTTTTCATTCGCTCATTGGAAACACGTTTCTCACCTCTTGAACTACCCTTCTTGTTATGTGATCCAGCTCTTTCAAAAGATGTACTTCTCTTCACCCAGCCAGGCCACTTCTTCTTAATCAAGTCCTCTGCATATGCGAACACCTCTTCACGGGAAGCTGGGTCATCATCCACAATATTGTAAATTCTCCTGATAAATGTTTGAGGAGATTTCAGCCACATTCATAGCAAGATAAAAATATTCACCCCACAGCATAAACCTGGAGGATAAGCAATTGCAAAACAGCTTTGTTTGGAGCAGCGTTGGTGACAATCAAACACCAACTCCACATGGGCATCAAGATCATCCATGTGATGTTTTCGTGATGGTTTGCTGGATTGCTTTCAAGGCAGCAGAGCTTCCTTTTCTTCCCATAGAGATTGCTTTCCAAAACTTTGATTACAGGTCTATGTGTAGTCTAACTGAGAATCACAAGAGAAGATAGACGGACAACCTACCTGATGGATGGTGTGCGGATGCTAGCCTTGAGTGCTTGACAAACGTCCTCTACATGAATTCTGGATGTATATTGTCTGGATGCTCTCATTTTCCGATTTTTTGACAAAGGTTTCTCTTTAATTATTGTATCAACAGCACTGCCAGAAAAAAATGTTTCAAACTTTACCTCCTTACAGCAAGTGTTCCAGGAAAAAGTGAACAGTTATATGATATTAGGGGGAAAAAAAAAAAAAAAGAAATGCATCACAAGTATCCCAATATAACAGTCAGTCCAAGCCCCATCATATTATTAGCATTTGATGTGGAAGTCGTATGAATGGACATCTTACAAAAAAGGACAAAAGTCAGAACTTAAATTGTAAACAAAAATCAACAGGCATCACATTTAGGGATAAACCTTCTACCAGGGCCGTAGATGCCTCCAAGTCGAAATACTTGTGTTGAAAGCCCAAGACTATCTCCCAGATGTAACCATCCCTCCTCAGCAGCTAACCTTGATTTAGCCACCTCAGTTACAGGGCTTGCAGGGTAACTGCCACATAGAACATGTGCAGTTAGTGGCATTTGATGTAAACAGCTACAACCACAGGTTGAGTCCAAGATGGTTGCTTACTCTTCATTAACCCAAGCCCCACCATAGTGACCATATACACCTGCCAACAAAAAGCAGATTTAACTGGTCAAAACCAAGTATTTGCAAGCATGGAAGACTTGAAAATACACAACGTTGAGATTGTGATATTAGAAATTGAAACACTTAAGTTAAATTTCCTCAACCAAAGGGCTAGAGGATTATGAAGAACTCACAAAACAGCTTTTCTGCAGAAAATGTCATATTATCTTATTCAAGATAAGCAAGCAGGCTTAGTATCACTACATTGCACGATAATAAAGGTCAATATTCAACATCCAATTATGGTATGTACTCCTTTTTTTCCTTCCCTATTTCATTTTTTGTTCTTTTAATAAGTGATGGAGAAAAGCACAGCTAAACTATATTACTGATTCTTTTTCGTTAATTTTCTCTGTCCAACTTATTTTCTATTTAATTCAAATGCAAACCACCATTGATAGCACATATAATACAGTATACAAGACGGAATAATATAATATCCAATGAGGCAGGTACTTGTCTGCTGCATGAATTTGAAAATGCTATTCCATTATTATGTGCATCATAAATAACATAATAGTAGATTATAAGGCTAAAATAAAATGCAATGCTCGCATAATCTAAGCAAGGAACCATTAAGCATATAACCAAACATGTGTCCACTCATGCCTGCAAGAACACAAAAAAACATACTAGTAGACGATAGATAGCAGAGCCATTGAAGATTTCCATCTTCTAATGCACTTCTCAGAAGGTCTCCATGCTGAAGGACCTACGTGATGATAAGAAAGCGACAGGCAAATCTGAGATGGTGAGCACCATTCGATGTAACACAAAATCAACAATGAAGACAAGAATGTAATCTTAACATACCGGATCACCTATGCCCACAACAGAAGGGATGGAGACAAGAAGGTGAGTATAACATTTCAAAGCATTTAGGGTGCCCAATCTGTCAACAAAAACAAAATAAAATAAAGGTCCCAATATAAGTTAATTAACACCATAATGTACCCATACCATAGGTTCAACCAGTTTATAACAATGTGGGAATTATAACACTATCATCGTAGCGAGATTGCAAGTTTTAACCGCGTCACACACACACATTTAATTTAGCCACTGAGAATTAAGGGTGAAAACAAAATATGAATAATAGAAACTCACTGAGTATCATTGGTATCAAAAAGGCAGACATCGAAACCTCTCTCCTCAAGTACCTTCTCCTTGATCGTGCTTGTGCAAGTGCCGGTGACAACCCTAATTGTCGGTGACAAGAACGGTGCTGTTTACTTAATTGTTCAATAAATATTAATCGTGCTATTGTAGAAGATATCAAAAGAATTAATTAGAAAATAGTACAATTTTGCGGAGGAATTACCAGCCTTGTTTTTTGAGGTCGTGGGCAAAGAATTGGCCGACAAATCCCATCCCGAGAATAAACATCCGATTCCGACACTCCAATAACTCATTCTTATGTAACTGGGAATGTGAGGCCGAACAGCACCAAATCTTCGCCGCATAATTTCTTGGAAAACGACGCACTCCGGCGGGGAAGCTCGCCTGTACTATGCACATCTCCATTCCAAAATATCGGCCCGCACATCAAACTATGGGTTCCGACCTGATGGGAACATGGACAGTATTGTTGCCGGCTAATTACGGGATAGTGGGCTGGTCCGTTTCGGATTGGGACTTTTATTCAAGTCATTCACGGCGAATACGAAAATAGGCCTATATAATATGGTAAGGAAAGAGTGTCGACACGTCACTGTCTGAAATTGGTTGAAAACCAACAAACAACCCAACTGCTCCTCTTTTTTTTTGTTTTTGATCAACAACCCAATTGCTACTCATACTTTATTTAGTGTATACAACAAATAAAAACGGCCCATAATGTGCATTAACTATGATGGTGACTACAATCTATAATTTTTTTTACCAATAATTATATAATACAAATATTTTATAAAATTATTAATTAAAAATTTGTATCTTATTTTTATATTATATTTTTTAATTTTAAAACTTTTATCTTATATATGTTTTTTTTATATTTCTTTATATGCTTTGTACATTTTATTAAAATTTCATTTAATAAATGAAAACACTCATCATTAGTAATTTATAAAATCAAAATTAATTATATATATTGATCAATTTAAAATCTCAAGAGATGCATCAACTCAATTAATGATTTAATTTATTTAGTTTTAATTAAAATTAAAATTAATTTTTTTACTGCTAAAATAAATATATATAGACATTAGTCTAATTATGAGAAAAATTAATTTTTTTTTTTTTGGGGTTAACCATTACCATAATTTTGTTTATAGTGTAGTTAATAATATGATCTAACATAATAGTAAATAATGTATCATTGAAATTTAAATATGAGAATTCCATTCCACCTTTCCGCTACCGTCCCATGTTCGCAAAAGAAAGGATGTTCAACTAATAAAACAACGAAACGATTGGAGAACACTATCTGCCGTCAAACTATTACTTCACAGAGAAGAAAAGCCATCCCATATCATTTCTGTTTCAAATAAAAAATAAGTCACCTCGGCTGTTTTTTTTTTTTGGGTCGTTGACAGATAGAACTCACCAATTATTAATTTTTCTGTAGTCTTTTGCTATATTTATGTGCAACAAGAAGAGATATTTGCCCTGCTTTGATCTCATATTGTAGGATAAAGAATAAGTCAATGGAGAATTACGTTCGCAAAATAATAATATTGGGAGTGATTTCATGGACGACAACATTTCTGTTGATAAGAAAGATGTTACCTCGTCATTCCTTCGGGTTCTGCAATCGCCTGGTTTCGACAATCCATGCCACTTTAGCTGTGACATTAGCTTCTCTCTCTGTTGAAGATTGGAGGTGCCCGGTTTGTCCTTTGGCATCATATTCTTCACCAAAACAGGTAACTCTCTAGCTCCTTTTTTTTTTTTTTTTTTTTTTGGGAGATTTTATCTTTTTTACAATCGAAAATATTTTAAAAAGAAAAGAACAGTTGAGGTTTATGTCGATTTTATACAGTAAGAGAAATACTCTGCTGCTAGCCCTTTAAAGCAATGAATTTGAAATCTATATATAGATTATGACAATCTTAATTGAAACGGTTCTTGAATCTTCAAACTGTTGTTGGAACAATGAGCAGATGAAAACGCTAGCAGTGAGCGTCTCATACATGATATATGATATGATATGCTGCTTCTTCGACAAGCGATTCGATCTAGATAATACAATTCACCATTTGGTTAGCATTGTTGGCTTGGGGGCTGGCCTTGCCTATCAAAAGGTTCTCTTTCTCTACCTATTTATATATTCGATTACTGTTAAAACATTGTTTAACTTGTTAGACAAATAAATATTTTTATCCCTACCCTAATGAACGACCTAAGAAAAATTTGTTCTTCTGTTGTGTAGTGTGGATCAGAAATGGTGGCCGCACTATGGATGACGGAAATGTCGAGCCCTTTCCTGCACTTGAAGGAAGGTCTTAAAGAGCTTGGTTACAAGGACACTGACCTCAATTTGGCAGCAGATGTAAGTCCTCTGTCTGAACCCATAGACCATTTTTTTTTTTAAAACAAAAAAAAAAAAAAAAGAAAATTCAATTAAGGTATCTTTGGATCAATTTTTGCGTCTATCGATATTAGATTTATTTTCCAAATAAACTTCACACTCAATCTATATATCTATGAATTTATATTTTAGCCTTAAGATTTAATTAAATCCCATCTAACAAGGAGGAGAACAAAGTTTTTCCTGATAGAGCTATCCCTTCGACCTTGGGCTGTAAATTTGTAATACCATACTATACTTAAAATGAATTGGGAATTAATAACATCATCTAGCCCAGCCCAGGATGATCGCATTGGTTTTAAATGCTAAAAAGTCGTATATACGGATTAACTAAAATAATTTTTTTAAAAAAATAAAATAAATTTGCTCTGACCAAAAATTTTGGGTAACGTAATCTACTTAGCTACAGAAACCTACCTGCAAATCATATAGTTGAGAATTCTATTAAATGTTGTACTATACAGATCTCCTTTGCTGTTATATTCTCATTTGCAAGGATGGTAGGCGGGCCGTACCTAACCTACGTGACCCTTACGGCTAATAATCCATTTATTATCAAGGTACTTGTCAAAATCATCACCTCTTAACCAAAAACGTAATAATGCTTTATTAATATATTAATTTTGTTCACGCATTGATATGGTTTTGTTGTTCAGGCGATGGCATTTGGATTACAGCTGGTCAGTGCTTTCTGGTTCTATAAGATAGTCAGGATGGTGAAATACAAGTTAGCCCAAAAAACCACATCTAAAAAAGTCGCCCCCAATGAAAAATTGAATTAAACCAATGCAAAATTGGTGATCATTCAGGAAAGAAAGGATCACTGTTAATTCGTGTTCATTGATACTTGAGACGGGCAACCTGTTTCTCGTTCGGACTACAGTTATAAACGGTACAAAAGCTCACAAATTATAGTTACTTTTTCATTTTTAGTAATCTAAATGTGAAATGAACTACTACGGTTGGTATCAGATCCCGTAAGCTACTCATGCCAAAAACATTAAACTACCTTCATAAAGTCTTCATGGATTACATAATCACATTCAGCCCGAATTGCTGACATTCCCGCCTCCGTGCAAACGTTGTGGAGATTGGCTCCATTAAAACCCTGAGATGGTTGCAAAAATCAGTCAATCATTGAAATGAGGAATTGAATGCATAAAACAAAGAAAGCCATTTTTTCACTCACCTCTGCAAGTTTCGCAGCAGCCTCATAAACAATCTCCCCATGCTTGGCAATGCCAGCAGCATGAATTTTCAGAATTTCCATTCTTGATTGTTCATTTGGCAATCTCTATCTTTCTGTCCAATAGCCCCACATGAAGAAGTGCTGGGTCGAGCACATCAGGTCAATTTGTTGCCATTATCAGTTTAACCTATTACACAAATATATACATAAATAAAAATATTCATTACAAAAACTTAGCATATTGAAGTTGCAGATAAAAGATTAGACACATCAGAATAGAAACATGACAGACAAGAATAACTTGCCATGCAGATTTCCATTTCAAGACAGCAAAGCCTAAACCCCAGTTATGGGATACTATCTTGCAAGAAGAAATCCTACTTCTTACAACCCATCCAATTCTCAAGGATTATGTAATAAGCATCCCAGTCACATAGAAACTGACTCTTGGAATCCTCATAAAAAAACTTACCGTTTCAGAAAACAATTAGCCAATTGCTAGAATTAGGTTTTGCATAAAGCAAAAATCACAATGAGAATAAAACATGACTTTAGCTTCTCATGCACAAGGATAAAGTACTAATTCTCTACAAGCGAACTTATCTTCTACATTATGTGCTATAGATAACTGGCACCTTTTTTTGCAGCTAACAATTAGGCAATTTCCTCTTATTTGCTAAAAGGTACTTTTAACAAGACTTAGATTTTGCATAAAGTAAACATAACAATTAGAATCAGAAACATATCTGCTGACTACATGAATTTCACTTCGCATGCAAACCAGATGATAATATTACTAATATTTACTAATAATGATAAAGTACTTCTCAGCAAGTGAACTAAGAAAAAAGTGCCTAGAATCTATATGGCTGAAAAGTATAGTGTCAGCATGACATAGAAGATGCTGAAGCAAACCCTACAATGTACCTTTTCTCCACAAGATCAGCCTTAAAAAAAACAAAAAAAAAGGCTTTTGCGCATATATCATTATGAAATCACAATGTTGGACTGGATTATAAGTTATAAACTACAAGTACCTTCCCCAGCTGATCAAACCCATCAAGCTGATTAAGTAATTCCATAATTGTTCTTTGAATTTCACAATCAGCAAGCTCTTGTCCCTTCTATAAAACAGCATCCACCGATGGCATCAATCTCATCTATAAAAATGATGCAGGGCTATACAAACAAAAGTTATGAGTAACATTCTTGGAGATATGGATTCTGTAAACAAAGCCAAAATCTAAGATTCTTACTTTGTGATCACGTGCATATCCAAATATTTCTCGTATAAACCTTCCACTTTCTCCTATGTATTTGTCAATAATGGCACTTGAAACAGCCTTCATCCAAATAAAAGCACATGTCAAGCAATGGAACTGAGTACAATTAGTAGAATGCAATAGAAGAAAAAGGGGCTCAGTAGAAAACACAAGAACTGACCTTCAAAAAGTTGGCATCTATGTTGCTTGCAATAGCCCTAGCCAATAATGTTTTTCCAATACCAGGAGGTCCATAAAGGACACCCCAAAACAAACAGGTAATAATTTGAGAACATGAACTACCTTTAATCAAATAAGATATATCGCTGCTATATGTTTATATGATGCAAAAAAGGAAAACAGATTTGGGGGGAGGGAAGAACTATATACTTAAATTGGGAGGTTTAATACCCACTCTAAGGAAAAGGTCAGGTTTCACGAGACCTAGTTCAATATATTCCCTCAATTCTCGGATTTGGTCAGACAAACCACCCACAGCTGAGTAGCTCACATTACCAGGATCTGCATGCAGCATGTTATAAACAACTGGATCTACCTGTCACCACAAAGCACATGTAATATTGGACATCATCCAATATGTGACAATAAACAAGAAATTAGAATATAGGAGTGGCGGGTAGCAGAAAAGCAAATGCCACTAACCATTACATTTACTGGATTTTCATCATGCTTCTAAGAAAGAATGAGAATAACTTACTTCAAGTGGAGGAGCCCGCATGATTGTGAGTGTTGTGATATCAAGAACTACTCTAGTTCATGCAGTCAGTTTTTCCTTATCCACCTTGCTGCGACAGCCAACCACATAACGAGGGCCGCTGTTTGCTTTTACAAGCACTGAAACCATATAGAAATGGACGCAACCATCAATCCATGATCATGCAACTAACTAGTAAAGGTACAGAGAACCAAACAAAGTGATTGAGGGTAACAATGGAAAGCAAGGACTGAAAGGACAACATTTGTGAAGTTTACACTGTACTTTCAAGGTACCAAAAAAAAAACCATTTGACAGTCAAACATACTTGAGGAATCATGAAACATCCTACATATTCTCAAATCTCAACATTTTGAAACAAACACAATGGCCAGAAATTGCATGCAATATTGAAACATACATTGCGGACAGAAATTGCACATATATTACAAACGCAGCATAGTAGAAATTGAACACAAATCCTTATGGTGAGAGGATAGAGAATTCAGGAGTACTTGCAGCGTTTACTGTCAAGAGGTTGAAGAACTTCTCCAATGATCTGCCCCACACTTTGAAGAGACTTCAAATCATCCTCTGTTTTGTTGAACTCTTTATTTGCTGATCTCAAAATTCTCCCTCACCTCAGTGCCGCATTAAACACCTTATCACTATCATAACTATCAACTCCCAAGCAATGAACACACAGTCAAGTGTCAAAAACTCATCTACAGTATCTTAACATATGTAGTTAATCATTAATCCAAAAAAACAAAAGTGAACACTTTATGTGAAACTATTTGACGTGGCTGTAGAACATGTTATTTTTATGCAATTCAGGTAATAATTCTATGTTAATTTTGTTTCTGTATGAAATTATAGGAATTCTTTTCACTTTAATGAAATCAATTACTTCCTTAATATTGTAGGCGATCAAAGCTGAAGAGGAAAAAAGAAAATTGATATTCTCCAAGAAGGAAGCTATCTGGTCAAAGTTTTCTAAAAGAATTAATGTAGGGGTTATTTTTTTAGGACAATTGGATTCTATCGAAGATTAAGGTGCTCTTTGTTCACTTGCTATTTCCCAGTGGTTACTTATATCTGCAATTTCATGCATTTCCTGTCTGTTGATGAAGTTCTTATTTGAATTATTGGTGGCTTTGAAACTATGATACAGTTTTATACCATCTCACTGGATTAGTACATGTCTCAAGGTTTCCTGGGATCTAAATCCAAGACACTAGAGACATCATCCTTAGTGAGGGCAATGGAGTGAAGCTCAAAATCATTAATATTGATTGGTTAGGCTCTTTCGCTTCTGTCTTCCGTTATTCTTGTTTTGACCTAATCTACAATGTAGGAATGATTAACATAAAAACAAACAAATTAACCAACCAAATTATACCTACTGAAGCATAAAGTGTTTGCATTTTGACTAAAATCTACTCTTGATCTTAGGAGTTCTCATTCATTATTAAGAAGGAAAAGCAAAACAAAAACAAAAACGGGATTCATATCTAGTGAAGGAGTCCTATAACCAAAGAAACAAAATGAAAAACTCTAATGGGTTCAGACTGGGTTTGAATTAAATGATCAAGGTTGGATCACAAATTGATAAGGTCAATGTGCAGAAAAATCGATGGGTTGTCCCAAGAAGCACTTCACTGTATACACGACCACATCCACTTAGGTTTTCATATATATGAGACTAGCATTCCCATTGAAATGGGTCATCGGCGAGTGCAAGAAGGTGTTTATGACATGAAGGACGGCCAGCATTTGAGGATTAGTCTTTATGAGCAACAAGATTAGCTTTCCTGACTATATAGTCACGAATTCCAATCTCTAGGACCTAATTTTATTCAAATAACGGAAATGAGATTTACAGTACAAAATTGCGAAGCCTAAGTTCCACATACACCGAATTACAACACAGCAAACAAAATTTTGAAAGCTTTTTAAATATGGAAAAATATTAAGTTGAGATGAATTAACAATGACACAGTTTATTTACAGTAATTAGATCGACTAACCAGCCCGTACTCTGGATTCCAACTCCCTGTGCTGCAGCAACTTCTTCCGGTACTCCGCCACTGCGTTACGGTGCCGTGTTGTATCCTCGCCGTCGCTCGTCCTTCTAATTCTCACTAGATTTTAGCTTTTCTTTTTATGATCTAGCCTAATGAGCCACCGGCGCCACCCTTAGAATCAGAACAACAACCAAGAAAGTCGACAACATGCTCTGAACAATATATTAATCTGTTCTTTTTCTTTAAGAATACTCAGAAGTTTATTTATCACTCATACGTGACAAAAGTTTTTTTTTTTTTAAATATTATCCCCCCGGAAATAGATTGGGCTAGGCTGTATTACTTGATGTTTAAAGATGTGTAGTTAATGGGCTGGACCAGTCATAGGCTTGCTACAACGTAAAATCCATAAAAGCCTATCAACTAAAATTAACAGTTAAATAACCAAAATTCACCGTGATTAGAAGTTGATAATGGAGAAATACATAATAAAATGTAAGCAATAAGTATTTCCTTAGTTAACACGACGACAATTCTTCCTCACTTCACCACTAGATCCGGCAAGAGGATTAATGTTGCCCATCTTAACCATTGACTTAGCGAATTGGTCAAAGAACAAATCCTCATCCTTAGCATAGCTCTTAAGCAAGTCCATAGTCTTACCAATATTTCCTGTGAAAAGCACTTCATCTGAAGTGAGAAGCCCTTTGCCTCCCAAAATGCGCTTGACGTATGTATTGTCAAATTTTACTGGGGAAGAAAAGTCCAATGGGGAAATGTTGTTGCCACTACCTGATCTTGGACATGCTGACTTCAACCCTAAGACGTAGGTTTTCTCAAGGCTCTCATCTGGTTGATTGTTCCCTTTTTGGTCCGATAGCCTCTGCTTGAAGGTCACACACCATGCACCCCAGTCGTATGCCCTCCTGCAATACCACATCAAATTTTCAAACAAAATAAGCATCTTATTATAAGAACCCCTAGTTATAACATTCAGTTTAATATGAACTAAAAGCTCTTAATGAAATGAAATTACCTGAGAGTGCAACAAGGGTCAACCTCATCAAGGTCCTGACGCTTGAAGAACGTTATAAGGGTTTGGATGGTGGAGTTGGGCGGTGGGATGTTAGTGTTTTAGTCGCTAAGACTTGCAGTTCTTGAATCCTTTCTTCCCAGTGGGAGCTCCCATGAGGGTCCACCACACTGTATTACCTCAGCATCCCATCTTTGTTAGCAAGCAATAAGTGGGTAAAGTGTTAGAAAATAAATAAGGCATTCAAATTAGTTACTGCAGAACTGATTCCTGATTTTATCAATGAACTTGAGGATTTCAGTTTAAGAAAAAAGAAAAAAAATAATAACTTGAGAATTTGAGCTTTCTTCTTTTGCTTTGTGTACAGTGGAAACACGAGCCGCCAAAGCAAGAATGTCAGCACAAGACAGTTTGAGGGCATGCTTCTTCTAACTTGGCCTTGATCTCATCAATGACTTCAAATCCTCTAATAGAGTTCTTGTTTGGTCCTGAATTCTTCTCACTCACTATTGTCGCACTATCGCCCAACAATACTGATGCATCACGGCCCCGTAATTTAATAGAGCTAAAAAAATATATGTAACTGGAAATATCGATTATAAATACATCAAGAAACTAAAAAAAAAAAAATTATGGAATGAGCTTAGGTGATGAATTACTATGCAAAGTTAATACCTGCACAAAGCAGTCATGGTAGTGAAGCCTTAGCAAAGAGGCGGCCACCCTAGGCTCCTTTGCAATAGCATTTTTAAGGACGGACATGACTATGTCATTAACCTTAGAGCACGAAAATCGATAAAATTCAGGAGACAGACCAAAGGAGGCACCACCAAAGGGGCCATTGCCACCCCCGCCAAAGAAACCAGGGTGAGCAATGGAGATTTTGAATGATAGGACAATCATAACAAAGAAACACAAGGTAACTTTTGAGAGAGCCATTGGTAATGGGAATTCTTAGCTGTGGACTCATTGGTTGGCCATCTCCCGTATTTATATGCTGAAGCTAACCACTCTTCTCTCGAAATCCTTCTAAAGCACCTAGTGTGGGTAGCTACGACCATGTCAACTTCTTGTCTTTATACCTCTTCTGGTATAGAAAAGATGCATGCGTACATTGCGCGGTAGTGTTTTTGGTAGTGCCACCTGCTCCAAGATTATTTTCTCGGCATCTGGGTCTCAACTTTAGTTGTTTTGATTATGTCATGAGCTTAACTTGTATTAACAACTAAAACCTGCTCTTTGCTTTTTAACCTTTTCTTTAATATAGAGTTGTAGACATTGACCCAGATGGTACGTGGAAGTAAACTTAATAATTTAGCCAACTCGTGTGGAAGTAGAACAGCTCTTGAAGAAATGGATTTAAATCGCTGTCGTAGTTAAGATTACGGTTGCAATCGCGTGTAATGGTAATGGTCACAATAATAACAGTAAATTGTTGTGTAATTTTTAAACAAAAAATTACAAAATGTTGCAAATTAAGAAATATTTTCATAATTCACTAAAACTATTATTTACAACTAACTAATAGCATAAATTTCACTCTTTAATTTTTTTTTGAGTTTTTTGGTATATAAAGAATTTTGAAAAATAAGTTGGTTGAGTTTTGATTTGGCACAATAAAAAAAAGAAGAAATAAAAAAATTTTAAAAAAATGTGGTATGATATTTAACGGTTGTTACTGTTATATAATAATAATTATCATTATGTAATAGTTGTGCGACTATTATAAATTATAGAAATTTTTCGACCGTTAAATAATATTATAATGATAACGAAAGATCAACATACCGTTACATAACGATTGTTATATTGTGTAACTACCGTTATTTAATTCTATGTTTGTAGATGCCAAAACTTCACAAGTATAAGCTCGACGATGTTATCAAAACTCTTCAACCAAAAAGTACAACAATAAAAGTTTTGGATGGAGTAATTTATACCCATAATCACTAAATTACAACTCTAATTCTAGGAGTTATATAATTAATTTTTTCATAATAAAAATCATTAGACTAATATAAGTATTTCAAATCAATTTTTAGATAATTTTTCTAATAGATAAAAGTCTAATTGCATTTGAAACTTTTTTAAAACGTGCATATTAGTTCAAATTAAAATTTTTTATCAATTTAATCCTTTATATACAAATTTAAAGACTATTTAAACTCTTAAAATAATTAAAAAAATAAAATTTATAATTTTATTAAAATAATTTACTGTTAAAATTTATTATTTTATTAAAATAATATAAAATAAATAAATAAACTAAAATGTCATTTATTCCCAAATAACAACTCTTTTTTTTCAATTAAATTATATATTGATTCTCACTATCATCTCAAAATCTTCTTTATTCAATATTTTAGGTTTAATTTTCACTTCATACTTATATTTATTTTAGTCTCTCTTTTTTCAATATTTTTAAAAAGAAATTAATATTTTTATTGATTAAAATATGAAAGCAAAAAATGAGTAATCAAGAAGGATTGACTCATTTATGCTTTGATTATAAATAAGTGAGCAATTAGATAGATGTATGATAATAATATACTATTTTATATATAATGACTATATTTTTATTTATATTTAAATTATAATTTAATTTTTGATTTTAATATTATATATTTCATTGATAAGAGAGTTTGATATTTTTTTTATTGATCAAAACTTAAATTTTGAGATAAGCCATTAAAAAATTATTTATAATCTTATATGTCAGTTGCGAGATATATGTTAAAATTTTAATATTCAAATATAGATATTAAATTACTTCAAAAATATTTTTATTTTAAAAATTTTCTTTGAGTTTGGTTCAATTTTAAGATCAATATTTATAAATTTTTTTAAAATACAGTAGATCAACATGGAGGATACAATTTTTAAACATTTGTGATTACAACGTTGCAAAATATATAATTTCATTATTACATCAATAAAATAATAAAAATCTAATAATAATACTTTAAAAATTAATTAATATAAATTTAAATATTAAAAAAATAATTTTAAAAGGATTCAGTTATTCTAGAAATAAATTGTTAAATTTCAAATTAAAGAATATAAGAGACTGAGTCATAATATGAGAGAAATTTTTTTAGACAAAATTCAAAATATGTATTACTAATATAAGCAATTATATCTATATATTTGAAAAAAAAATGATAAGTTTTTAGTCTATTTATTTATTTTTATATTTTAATAAATTTATTAATTTAAAAACAAAAATTATTTTTTTTATTTTTTTGAATTTATATAACCGTTAAATTTTAGTATAGAGATTAAATTAATAAAAATTAATTTAGGTGATATATCCTTTTTAAAAAAAACAAGAGGCAATTGAATTTTTAACTACCAAAAATTCTGAATGTTGATCTAAAATACTTATACTAATTTAGTAACTTTTACGATGAAAAAGTTAGCTATATTACTTTAATAGAATTTGACTCATAACTTAATAATCATGAATGCAAATTACCCTTTTTAAGTGGTTTACAAAATTTGAAATTTGAATAAAAAATCAAGACATAATTGAATGAAATCATAAAGTGAATTACTTTTTTTTTTAATATTTGGATTATTAAATAATCAAAATTAATATTGCCATAAATATAAAATAAGGCAAAAAATGTATAGTAGTGATTAGTTATACATAAATATCATAAATTGTTATAGTGATAATTTTTATAAATTATTCTAAATATTACAATTTTGAGTTATATTATATTGTCTAGTATTTATTTTATTTTTATTAATTTTAAATAATTATATTATTTATTTGAATAATATTTTATTAAAATTCTGTTTTTCATGAAGTATTTTTTAGATTTAACAATATATATTTTTATTTTATTTTAGAATTTCAATTTTCATGTGATGAGTATAATAAATGCTCCAAAAATATAATTATAATTCAAATTAAATTAAGTTAAATTTTACAAATATTAATTTTTTATCACTAATTTTAATTTATATTATTTTAATATTTAAGTATAATATTTTTTTAATTTTCTTTTATGGATTTAATTTTAATATTATATTCGTGCAAATGTTATATATTCATTCGATTGTCTAAATAACATTTATTTGTTTGATTCTCATATAGATGAGAATATCATTCCTTAAACAGAATGGACGATTTTCTCAAACAGGAGAATCACATTTCAATTTTGGTGTGTTTTTATGCAAATTAAATGCAAGAAATTTGAATTCATTCTAATTTTGATCTAAGTTTTTTTCTTGGTTAATAGAATAACTTTTTAATAGATTTAAAAAAAATCAAAATTTGAACTTAAATATACACTGAAACTTGAAGATAAAATGATAAGTAATACTCTAAGAAAATATAAAAATATCGACTGATATTAATTCATCGATAAATATCGTTGGATTAATGACAAAATAAAAAAGAAAATTCTATTTTAAAATACAGCGATTGACTACTGATGGTATTTCGTCATTAAACTTTGACATCAAAATTTATTGACGAATTTACTAACAGAGGCAAATGCAAAGACACTCAGGAAATAACGCATCATATGTTCCATCGAAAGTCTATTGGCACATTGGTAAATAAAAATGAAAAAATATACTGACGAAATATTTAAGCTGATGCAGTAAATATTAAATAAAGTTTATGCAAATACCTTTTTTTTTTCTTCTTTCGCTGGTAAAAATTTTAAATTAATTTTTATATTCTATTAGCTTTGAAAATATTTTTATTATTAAATTTTACAATATAAATTAATCAAATATAATTTTATTAATTAATTATAATAAAAATATCAATACAACTCCAATATTTTTTTAATTCAATCTTCTATGCCATAATGTACCCCTTACAAAATTTAATACTTAAATATAAAAATTCTTTATTAAAAGAATTCAAATGACGTATAAAATTTTAATATCGATACATAACAAATCAAATATAAATAATAATTATGAAATTTTGTTAAATATTTAAAAATACAACATATCAAATAATTAGTGATTATTATTGTTCATATGAAAAGTACTAAAATTATAAATATAATGATGTGTTAAAAAAAATTTACATTCTCTTTATTTGTGCTTATATTTATAAATATATAAGGGCTAAGTCAAGCAGTGCTTAGCCACCCTAAACGCGAGTACCATGAGTTCTGATTGACGAGAACCAAAAGAGAAGGCTCTCCCTCGTCTGTTTGGAGCTTTAGTCTGGCGCAGTTAGTCCCTGCTAGCAACCAAAAAACAGAGAGTCATCAACATAATCTAGATGGATCTTGTGACGTAACTTAATTCTCAGTTATGGTATGGCAAATTCGAAATTGTTATATTTTGGAGGACCTATGCTATGCACAAAAGCCTTCTGCAGATGGAAAATGCAACAAAAGATGTCTCAAATAATCACTGACCTCTCTCTCTCTCTCTCTCTCTCTCTCTCTCAACATTAAAAAAC